>JABBWB010000027.1:0-242062 GCA_016628085.1 Suillus occidentalis
ATAGTTAGCGCTAAGAGCGAACGTTAGATCTAGGTAGACAGCGAGGCGAGATAAATAACATACCCTCAGCTCGTGGTAACGGACTGAGGGACGAATGTACAGTAGAGGGAAATATATATAATGGTTTGAATAGCAATCGTGCAACTCCGATTATCGTCGTGCCGCATTGACATGCTATGTCACATGCATCAACAGAAATGATTTTGCGAAATCCTTCTCAGTTATCATAGCAAACAACGAGGCATGGACGCTATAAAAAACATTCCTAATTTGGTTTCAGCGACGAAAACAGTTCGAAGATAATTGAATTGACCTTTAAGCGTTGGGGAGCCGCATTCTTGCATAATAGTGGTGGAGGCGAGATTCTAATTGACTCATCCCAAGTGTCCCTGGCGCCTACTAAAATGAGGTAATTAATGGTGAGAATTAGCATAGTAGAACACACAATTGACACACACCCTCGACCGTGCTCACACATGCAAATAAAGACTCGGTTTGGATGTATGGTGCAAGTATTACACCTGTGTACTGAGGATCAGCTGCAGCCGCAGATTCAATCTGCGGTGTGGGGGTGTGACGTGTACGGAAGTTACCGGTAGTCAGGAACAGTATAGCATGATGAATTTTACGTGCTAGAAACCCTTGACAAGGTCACCATCCAAAACAACCCAGTGACCGTCTCCGAGTCTGTGCGATGATAACTTCTTCTTACCTTTCTCCTCAAATTAACGCACTTCTTCCCATCTTCTCATGCAACACATTCGTGCCACTCTGCCTGACATCAAAGCCTACATCAGCCAACAGCTTCAAAAATACGCTGCCGAGCTGGCCACCCTGGGCGGTCCTTTGGGGTTCACAAATGAATTCTGCACAGTCATTTAGGTAGTAACACCAAAGACCTCTCGCTGAATGAATTGAGCGGTGGTGCATGTATAAGCTTCGTCTTCCACGAGTTGTTCAATGATGGTGTGAAGAGTATCGACCCTTGTGATCAGGTCAAAGACAGGGATATTGTGCTCTATCCTGTCAAGCATCGTCACCACAGTAAGTCTTCTTTTGATTGTTCCTATTCTGGCATCGATCTTACACTATGGCTGAGGCTACCACAGACACACCAAAGCCTGCTAAAAAACCCCGGTTGATCAGTGAAGTCGATGTAACAAAGTAAAAGGAATGATGGGCGTGATCAACCGTGCCCAGTTCATCAACGCGCTGTCTGCTGCACTGCAAGTTATTCCTACATTTTAATGGTTGATCTTCGCCTGAACATCTTATCACACAGGTTTATGTATTTAATTTGATTAACGCACTCACCTCAGCTGCCGTCGCCCGACTCTTAAATTTTTGTCGCGGTTGATACAGGTGTGCAATGAACTTGGCTTCCTGTCATTTCCTCGAAGATGGAGGCAACGCCGCTTTGGGGGACAACGACGACTCCGAGTCTGAAACATGGGACTCTGAGTCAGGATGAAGAGACAAACGGCGGCATGTTTGGAAGAAGGACCACGAACGGAAGAAGGGTCATTTCGAAGATGCCTCTTACAGGCGAATCCGTACCAGCACCAGCTCCCGACCATAATGCCTGCCAAACCTGGGACTTCTCTGAACCGTGTTTGCCAAAGTTCCCGGAGCTCAAGCAGCACCTCTGGGAGTTGAGCGACCCCAGCCACCCACGCTATGGAGTGCACCTGTCGAAGGAGGAGGCTGATACTCTCATGGCTCCCCATCCCGAGGCTTTGGACATTGTCAACGGATGGCTTGCTTCACACGGCCTGGTGGAAGAAAGTCTCATTCGTTCATCTGCAAATGATTGGGTTACCATTCGCGTCCCTTACCGAAGAGATGGTGGATACCATGAGCAAATTAATCTTGTCTCCGGAGATTGCAGCCCATTGACTACTGGCTGTTTAGACTTATTATATTTACAAGCATGCTAAAACCGGAGAGAGTATCGTTCGGACCACGAGCTACAGTCTCCCGGAGATCTTGCATAACGTTGATCTTATACAGCCTACGACCTTGTTCGCTCGCTTCAAGGCGTTCAAGAGCACGCTGCATTGGGCTAACCAGGCGCAGCCTCCAGTCTTGAGCACATCCACTGGAACGATCACAGGGCCTGCAGGCAATCAGGTTGACGCAAGTTGCAACAGCTCGGTCACGATTTCGTGCTTGAAGCAGTTATATAATTCGGAGGCTTACAAAACTTCTGCTATGAACAGCAACAAGCTGGGTCTCACTGATTATCTCGGCCAGTATACCAATAACATGGACCTCCAACAATTCTACCAACTTGAAAACCCATCTGCTTACGGTTCAAACTACACTTTTGTTTCCATGAACGGTATGCTGCACTCAAAGCTCGGTATTTACATCGCTGATTTGTTCCACAGGTGGATTGAACAATCAGATTGATGCAGCAGCAGGCATTGAAGCTAATTTGGACATGTAGTTTGGCTTTGGACTCACATGGCCCGCTCCTCGAACGTTCTACTCGACTGGCGGCGAGCCTCCTTTTAACCCTGATATGTTGACGCCAACTGATACAAATGAGCCATACTCATATGTAAGCTTGGACCACTGTGATCCAACTCTAATACACTGATCTCTACGATCCCAGTGGTTTGAAGTGTTCTTCCGCAACCTATACTTCCTCAGACGATCTCCACTAGTTATGGCGACGATGAGCAAACTGTTCCGTTCACGTATGCATCTCGTGTCTGCGCCAGCATTCTGTTCTCCTCTGGTGATTTCGGTGTTGGTGATGGCGATGCCAACCCTACCACACAGACATGCTACTCTAATGACGGGCTCAACATTCAGAACTTCCTGCCTAATTTTCCCGCTTCCTGTCCATAGTGAGTGATCTTGGCAATCGAGGAGAGAAGCCCAATAGCTAAAGATCGGATAAAGCGTGACAACCATGGGCGGCACTGTCAATATCCCAGAGACTGCTGTATTCTTCTCTGGTAGTGGTTTTAGTGATTATGTGAGGAAGTTGACGACTATGATTGATACCTGTTACAATGCTGACATGTTCCCACCAGTTTGTCCGTCCAGCATACCAAGAAGTTGCCGTCTCAGAGTACCTAGCAAAACTCGCTCCTGGTACTTATGAGGGTCTCTACACCCCGTAAGTGCAATGAACTATACTCCTATCGGTATACATAATCAAGTCGTTTATTTGCAGCTATGAGCGCATACGTGACCCTTCAGTATGTAAGGATCTGACAGCTAACATTCATTCAGGCCTATCCCAACGTGTCAGCCCGGGCGATGTATTTCGCTGTTATCTACCAGGGCCAGACAATCCCCGTTGCCGGCACGTCCTGCTCTTCACCCACATTCGCCTCGTTCGTTTCCATGCTAAATGACGCATGCCTTAATGTCGGCAAATCCCCTCTCGGCTTCCTCAATTCCTTTTTGTACTCTAGTGGGTACACCGCGCTGAATGATATCACCGCGGGCAACAACCCAGGATTCGGAACTCAGGGCTTCAATGTATGTCATATCTACATGCCCTCGAGTCGTGTCACTGATATCATGCCTTGGGCTGAAAGGTCTTCCCCTCAAATCCGGATGGGTGCTGTGGCCATTTATAATTCAGACTAGGTCAAGCAGCGGAAGTTTGAGACCTCGTCAACATGAATGTAAAAACGGTCAGTGGGTCTGAATTTGTTTGTGAAGGTCGCACTCAATGTTATCTCTCAGATGTTGGTAGAGCGCAAGACACACGGGGCCGAGAACACTGACAGATGAAGACTTAAGCCCTTGATTCAGCTTGCAAGCGGTTTGATATTTTATTCTTACTCAAAGCAACCCCAGTCGGACATGTGAGTAGGGCTAACATCTATGAGGACGGTATACAATGTGTTCCGGATCTCTGTGTACTGATATTGTTTGGGTCGCGATCTAACCTCGTCATTCGATCGAACGGATTCTCGAAAGTACGTCCTGCACAGGTCAGTCTCGATCGACTCTCGATATATGGATCACTCTTACCATTAGCCTTATTTCGCTCTCTTCAGTCCCATGGCCTTCAGCAACCAATGTCCACACCTTGACAAAACTCCGACCCTTTTCACCTCTTGTACGGGTTTTCGCGCGATCTCCATCCTCGGCCTCTGCCTCGTTACCGCTCTTCTCTGCACGGCACTCCTCTGTAATACCCTTCTCTCCGCCTCCAACTCAATGGATACTATTGTAGTGCTGATGATGGACTTAGCTTTCAATGCGCATCATCGGATATTCAAGATCAACACTCACCATATGTTTCCGCGGACCCAACGCATCATATGTCGTCCTCGCTATGATAATGTACGTTTGAATGTTGATAGAGGTAGGAATTGATGGGCGTCGACTTCCTATTTTAGCGGCCAGATATATTACATAAGCTTCGACCCTCAAGCTCTTGCCAACTCTCAAATATAAACCATCAAAGAACATGGGTGACAAACTCGACAAGGAAAAGGGCCGGTATGTTTTCTAAATTATCTCCTCTACAGCATCCTTCGTTCGTCTCTTTCCTTAGCGCTATCGAGTCCCTCGAAGCACCCGACTTTAAACGAAATGCTTCTACAGACCTCATTCGTCAACGAGCAGTCGAACGCGAATGTTTACGCGAGGCTTCCCAAAATGCCCACCCCGGAACTATCAAATGAATGTAGTTCACCTTCAGCATCGACGCTCTCCCTGGCTCCTTCCCTGCAACTTCCTCCTCATACACCTTCTCCGGTGAAGCCTCCACTCCCACAAAACCTGACATTAGGCCCAGTGCCGAGTTCAGAGAAGGCTGCAGGCGCAGGAGAGGTGACGGTTCCAACCACCCAACCGGTACCTACGGCACCAGCCATATCTTCTTCGGTTTTTGCGCCACCATGGACCGACTCTGCCCAGTACACCCCACAGCCTCTCTCCCGACCTACATTATCTACTGTCCCCGAGTCAGAGCCTCAGTGTGATCATTATGCGGTAGGACCATCACAACCGCATACTTCAGAGGTCCCCGGTCCATCACAGCACCTCGTTGCCGTTGTTTTCATAGTATCGTAAACCAAGATAATGAGACATTTTATCTATTTCAATACCGCACATGTACTGGCTGTGATGGCACTGTGTGATATCATAGTCACAAGTTCCGATGCCAACACATATTTAAGAGCAATGCTAACGTCATTTTTCACGAGCAAGATAATGAGACATTTTATTTATTTCAATACCGCACATGGACTGGCTGTGATGGCACTATGTGATACCATAGTCATAAGTTCCGATGCCAACACATATTTAAGAGCAATGCTAATGTCATTTTTCACGAGAAAGTCTTCAATAGCATTATAATTCAAAGCATCAATGAGTGAAAGGCGAGTACTCAACAACTTGGACATAGTCACCCTATCATCCATCACAAGTGGTGACGGCGCCATGTCACACTTTAGTCACGAGCTCCGATGCCAATATCTTTTTGACGTCCAGCCTTAAGGCTGCTTTTCGGGAGAAAGTCTTAACTAGCTTTATAATTTGAATCAGATATTATGACAAACGAGAATGCATAATACTGTGCACATGGTTACCCTAGAAACACTTACTGGCTGTGGTGCTGCAACTTCGCGATATTTTCATGAACTCCTCATTGTAGTCTAGATTTACATACATACATGCGTGTGTATCAGCAAAACAGATTTCTCCGGGGATACAAGGTCATATTCAGCAGGAGCATGATTATGTACGACTATCATTCTCACGGCCACGAAATCAAGGACTCATCAATTCTCTGATGGAAGGTATAGTGCTGCCGCGGTCCGGTCCAGAACCATGGTTCGAACCGGACTTTTGGTCCGGTTCTCTGTGGTTCGGTCCATGGTTCTCTCACCAGCCAGAACCGGACCGGAAAATGGTTCTCGGTTCTAGGTCAACCCATACGGTCCCATTCTGGTTTGGCCTACCCGAACCATTCTGAACCCTTCTAAATTTTCACTTCGACATCGTTTCTTTCGATGTCAAAATGACCTTCGAGATTTGCACTTTCGGTTGGTCAGGCTGCTTTTAGCCTTTTTGAAGGTAAGTACTAACTTTTTTGGCTAAAATATCCCTTCAAATGGCACTCTCCCCGTGCGAAATTTCAAATGTTCCACCATCTCGTGCTTAGAGAACGATATATTAAATTTCAAGTACGTCAATCCATACTTTTACATCTCTTATTGCCAGTTTAGTAGCTCTTCTGACTGCTTCCCTTGAAGGCTTCACATTTACACCTGCTGGACGAGCCTCCACTGTCTATCGCCGACACACACATCTTCCGCAACATCTCTGAACTTGCTGTTCTTTCTGACATGCTCGTGTCAAAGTTCGAGACAGCGATCGAAGATGGAGGCAAGGGGGTGGGCGAAATTTTCCTGGAGGTGGTGAGTTTAGTCCCTCTCGAGATTAGGTGCATCTTCACACTGATGGCCTTAACCAGGTACCCCTGTTCACGCCCCATACATGACTCACATTCACCCCACACCCTCGCGCACTCATACATGATGGCATCACACACTTGCTTGATTTCCCCATCAATATCGATTACGACACACCTCCAGCTCCCGAAGTACTACTTGAGGCGAATCGTGAGACTGGAATACTCATCGCGCTTGACTTGGTGTCTCTTACTTTCGCTATCCTGTGTAGGGAGAGAGGGACGCATGAACATTTTGGTGAGTGATTTGCTCGTCATTCACGCACATGTTCTAACATCTTGTAGATCTATCCTTCCTGCCTGTGTGCGGTGTTCATTCATCTCTCATGCTGAAGGCCGCCGTTGTATAGGCTAGCGACGATCAGGACGGAGCAATATCTGATGTGAGTGACACTAGTTTCTGCCATTTGCTTTGCTGATGCAATGCCATCTATGTGCACTGTAGTGTATTCAAATGCTTCAAGAATTATCAAGCAGCTGCTCGACATCTCAGGCTGTACCTGCCTCACACTGCCTACTTGCAACTCGTGAGTTACATTTCATCTGCTGTTTTGTTAAGGGGCATGCAGCCAAGTAGTTGGACTAGCTACTCAATGTCATGTAGAAGTACTGTTTCAAAAAATTTGAAAAATTTACGGTTCAGTTCACGTTCGGACCAGAAAAAAACCAAACCGGACCATTGAGAACCGTTCTCAATGGTCCGGTTCTGGGTTCGATGATTTTGAAGAACTGAACCATGGTTCGGTTCTTGGTTCTTGTTGAGGACCCTCTGAACCGGACCAAACCGGACCACGGCAGCACTAGGAAGGTACACAAGCTGTCCTAAGCTGACAGTAGTCCAAAGAGCTTTCGTACTGTGGAAGCAAAGAGTATTGTCTGTGTTGCCGAGTTTCACGTGGCTGCGTAATATATAGAGTGCATCTGACACGAGTTTCGCGTGGCTGCCTATAACGATGCTGCAAGTATACTGTATAAGATCATTAAGATGAGTGCGTTGGTGTTGCGGCAGTGGCTGTGCAACTGCCGCACCACTACCGCATCACTACCGCACCACGAAGTTTAACTATCATTATCGTATCACTGCAATTCTCACTCAAATACATGTACTATTATGTTTTTGAGTCAATAACTATATTCATGGCTTGTAAGGATGACATAGACACATCACACAGGTATATAAGACACTATTAAGTAGGGTGCGCCAGTGATGCGGCAGGATGCGGTACGATGCGGCAAAATCCTAAGGCCCAGTTTGGACATGTATCGGGATTCGGGACGCGTGCACCGTCATGCATTACAATTCTGACTTGTCGAGTGCAATTTATAAATGGTCACGACTCCTCGCACGCATCGCCCTTCAAATTGGTCCAACTTGAAGCACATCCATGAGTTTGGTATGTAGTGCAACTTCCTTCCTTCTTTCGACCTGACTACAGTTCATAAGACTCCCTACCTGAGTCCACCAGAAGCACCGCCACTCAGAGAGCGCTCACCCTACCCAAGCACGTGTTCGTCATGGTAGCCGCCTAGCTCAGCGTCTATCACCATTTTCTTCTGTCTACTCACCTCAGACTCTTCCCAATCTCGATATAACTTCCTCATGTCACAACCATCAGGCGCCAACGGCGCCGAGGATCAGCACACCCACAACGATGAGCAGTCTCTGCAGAATGATACCGTACTAGTACCCATCGAGGAGTAAGTCGTCGAAGCTCCCTGGAATCTGTCACCCATCTAACAGCAAAACAGGGAGAAAATGAATGATGGACCTCCGGCGGAGCTGCCACCAGGGATGTAAGTGATACTTCTGCGCCACTCCTTACCAGAATGCCGCAGCTTGAATGCTAGACCTTTACAACCGTCGGGACCTCACGCGCAGGAAAGTACCAAGGTTGCACCAGTCGGCGATATGGCTCCGTAAGTTCTTGTCAATAATGATGCCAAATATTCTCCTGAATTGTCACAGCGAGGCGGAAAGGGTCGTCCCGGAGAAGGACCAGCCAACTATAAGCGACTTGTGAGTGGAAATCAAGCCAAGCATCCGCAGCTGACGAGATCATACATGTAGGGCAGGTATCATGAAGCAAGTATTGGATGTTCTCCAGGACTCGACGATTGCGTCAAAGAGCGGCAAGGACGCTCGCTCTCGTTTCTGGGGGGTGTACAAGAGAGTCGCGGAGGAACACGACAGCGAGTTCCTCGAGCGATACACCAGCGACATGGACATTGTTTTGGTCTTCGTGCGTTTTACTTATCTTTGACTCCTTTTGAGACTGATGTTTGATTAGTCTGGACTTTTCTCCGCCGTCAGCACGTCTTTTATCGTAGCGATGGAGTCTAATCTCAGTTTCGATTCGAGCGACACTACGAATGCGCTTCTTGCGCAACTCGTACAGATCGGACTCGGAAACCTGGCTACAGCGAGCTCTGCGCCTGTACCGCTTGCATCTACGTGGTCGCCGCCCACGATGACCATATGGATCCAAATCATCGCATACGCAAGCTTGTCCATGAGCTTGCTCGCTGCATTCGGGGCCGTGCTGGGTAAGCAATGGCTCGGGTACTATAAGTCCAACCGATATGGCCGCGGCTCACAAGAGGAACGAGGGAAGCGCAGGCAAGAGATGTTCGACGGCATCGTCACATGGTATTTTGATGCTGTCGTGCAATCCTTTCCGGTCTTACTTCAAATCTCCCTTCTTCTCTTTGGGATAGCCCTTGGCGCCAATATATGGACCGAGCAGCCGAGCATTGCCTGGGTCATCATTGCAACAACGGTCTTTGGATTTCTGTTTTATTCGCTTACTGTGATGGCATGTTTGATATCTCCCTCCTGTCCATTTCAAACACCAATATCGACGATATTGCGCATGTTGAAAATCGACAGTAAGATCATCTTGTGAAATATGGTGGTCTTTCAGCCTGAATCAACATTGCAGGAGTCCTACGCCTTGTACTCAAGCCAGTGTTTATTCTTCTCCAGCGGCTCACGTCAGTCTACAGTGAGCTATTTTTGTTCATCTGTATGCGTGTTTTGACTGTTTCTCGTCAGATGTACTGCAGCGCCTGCTCGGCATCGTCAAACGGAGATGGAACCGATTTGCCGAATCACTGAGAGGTAATGTTCTTATTTATTATCACACAGTATACCCAGTGCTCATTTCATTCCCCAGTTTCTGTATGCACGACCAGCGCGTTTGCCTGGCGATCTCTTCAGCCCTTATTCACTACACTTTATACTGGGCTGCGTTGTTTTATTCAACACTCTCCGAAAGGGGTTGTGGACTCAGAAGCACAATCGCTCGACCAGGAAAAGGATGTTTTGGCGGAGAATGGATACACACTCGCCCTCGGCTTCCCCGACAAATGCACCAGCAGTCTTGAAGCGCCTAGTGTCAAGTGGCTGCTTGAGACATCTACGGATCCTGAAGTATTTCTCGCGGCTGCCAGCCTTGTTCCGCAGGTCGATTGGCCCCTGGATCTTGATGTCTCAGACCTGCTACATCAGCTCTATGATGTTTTAATGAGCTGCGTGGGCTTTCACGGGCAAATTGTACCGTCGTTGGAGGAGAAGGCCTCAGCTTGTACGATGGCTTTGAGCCATCTACACTGTGGCCGCGTTCTTCAGGCACATTCTGGTCATGGTGAATTCCTTGGCCATAGGAGAGGGGACTACCAGGCGTTTCGTCAGATTAAGCTGTCGTGCATGGGTGAAGACAATGCCAGGGTGCTTGCCACAACTATGAAACTTTGTCTTCCGGATGATGGCAAAGAATTATTTCCGTGGTTTCCCCCGCATTTGTATGATTGTCCTGACTTTTTCTCGGAGTGGCTGTCACATTTTCTCCCTTACCACTTTGTTACTGGGCAAGTGAAGGAAGCCATAGAAAACCTCGCAATAGCGGTCTTGTCAAAATTGCTATCCCCTCCGTCCTCTCCATCAAATCAAATTATAGCAAATTGCACTCTTCTTGCTTGCGTCATGATCGGGGTTCAATTTGATAAGAAAGACGTAGCCCGGGTTGATAAAAGGTATTCTTCACTCATCTGCTACTTCTGTCATGATTCACAGAGAGATCTCGTAGTTCTGCTCTACCTCAACTCACGGAGTCCCTTTTGACGCATTTCCAAAAGGCCCTCTGGGCTTGTGGCGATGGAGGCGATCTCGAAAACGATAGCACAGGAATTGCACGCCGGGCATGGAAGCTCCTCGACGTCATTTGTCTTATGCTTGAGCCTGCCAAACATTACTATAGTCCTTCAGTCCATATTATGCGGAACCTGGACACATGCAGGAAGATCTATTCACGAGTGAGGTCATCCAAAGAACAACATTCCTGGCAATTGTTGGATGCTCTGCGACATGCACTGCGCTTCGCGCTCACTGCCGCCCAAATATCTCGGGACCTTACCCAGTTATGGTATGGCCATATTTACTTGGCAGCCGATTCCCACTCGCCAGAAGACTTCGACTGGATGGTGGACTTCTTCAATGACAATTATCAATCCTACGACCAGGAAGCGGCATTTGATATCCTTTTATTACTGGATGTCATGAAAGTGTACTGCAGCCCTGCTAAACAGTATCAGTTCATCGAGAGCCTCATCGCCCGCATGGACAGTGACATGCCCTCCCACTCACGCCACGTCGCTCTTCGCGCTGCTTACAGGGCCCGAGAAGTAATTGCCTCAATCGATGATGTTGATGATGCGGAGCTGCGAGACAGGATCTTGACCGAGTTCCCCCCCGCTATTCTGACTGCAGTTTGTCCGCAGGCAGGTGCAACACCTATCGAGGATAATGATGATCCTGATCGCGCTTTCAATTATACCCGTGACTTGTGTTATCTCGAACTGATCTTTACCCTTGCGGGGAATTCCCACTGGCACCCCTATTTGTCTGGGGATCACAAAAATAAGTGCATTAGCATGATCGCAACGTACAGCTTAGCACACCATGCATTTTACCTAGCCGGGATCCTCCTCCGAATCACACCCGAACAGTCGTCAGTTACATCGCTCGATTCCATTACTGGGCAGCAGTGGTGGGACCTAATGCGAGGCGCATGGCTCTATGCCTACTGTACAATTGACAAAAAACAGTGTTTCGAGTTCCTTCCCATCCTTGTGGAAGGCACGAAGAGGTATATACAGAACGCTCCAGAATATGATCTCGAGCAGCTCGTTAGAGATGCGAATTATGTTCTCGACACACTGGAGAGGCGAGATTCAGAGCAGGGAGAGGGAGATGGTATCACCGTTGCTGTGAAAGAGCTGAGAAGTGTAGCTAGGGATATGCGCGAGAAGTTGGTCAATAGTGAGGAGGTTATTAGTCTGTGATTACCATGCTTGTATGCCGTGCCAGTGTACTGGAACTAGAGGACGGGATAGAGCAATGCGACTGCGGAAAGGGAGATATCACGATTTAAAAAAAATTGCGCATCATCGGCGATATGTCAACTCTGCACAGTGGAGAGTGGGTAGCTATTTGGAACAGGCACTGTGGTCAGATATAGTTCTGGTCTTGCAATCTTGATGCAACATGATATTAATGCCCAGATCAATTCAATGATCCTCCGAACAAATTTGTGCGACAACATTTCTACGAAGCTCCAGGGCTGCGCAATACTACAACGAAAAGCAACTAAATATACACCGCAACAAAACGTTTACATGCTATACAGTACCCATAGTTGATTGCTTGGATCGTTTCCCGTGCTAAACCTCACCGCTGGTCGACACGTGTCTGCGCTCCTGGAAAGCAACTGTACTCATGCCAGTTCCTTCGTCAGAGTCAGACACGAGTTTAGCGTTATAGTCTCGAACGGTAAGGATGAGACGTGGACCCAGGACAAACATCTGCAACACCTGGGTAATTTCGAGAATGCCGAAATACACACCACTTCCTACGGGAGTTAAGTACTTGTAGAAATGATTCAGGAGTCAGGTGTAGATATCATCCACTGATAGACACACCGAGAGCTTTGGAGAGAGTGAGCCGAGGGTGAAGACAGACGCAGCAGCAAAGCTAGGACACGCAGAAGTTAAGTAAAACAAGACAATGATAACGTCCAAATCACTGAACTCACAATGCAAAGTACAGCACGTGGCTTTGTGCTAACACTACGAAACAGTCTCCAGTAGTCGATCCTGTTGGCGATTGTCGTAGTTCACGGAAGTGTTCTATGAGAATCCAGACTGCAAGAAAAAGGGCGAGGATCTCCCATATAGAGGTGGGTACCAAGATCTCGCGATTCAGAGCTATCCCAGCGGGATCCATCGAAACAACACAGATATGGAAGCCAGACAAGATAGATTCCTCTGGTGTTCGTCCATGAGTCTCATCTGCTTGCGGCATCGAACAATCAAAACTTACCCCCTACGGCAGTAAGATTTGCCATTACCAACATAACTCCGGAGGCAATCGTGGAAGCCAGCAAGACTACAATGAGAAAGACAAGTATCTTTTTTGATCCCTGATACATGGCATGTATCCGAGTCATCATGATAACTTGCTTGATATTTCAGTCACCGGGAAGTCAATGTCAATGTAGTACTGTGACTCACCACCCAGGCAGGCGTTTACGACGATAGGCATCCATGCCTGTACGAAGTAAATGATATTACCTAATAGCCCAGTTGCTCGCATTAATGAGGATGGACTACATGGTTTGGAAAGACTCACAGCTGTCGCAGTCTTCATGTCGGACCATCAGGAATCGGGAATGGCACTCACCCCTGTGTAGGAGTATAGTTAGTAGTTGAATGGAAATATCAGGCATCCGAATACCCACTGCGTCTGTCATGGAGACTGGGAGATACCCTACGTAATGTCAATCAGAAGAGATGACACATTGTATTTGAGGACACATACATAGTGTGCAGAAGCTGACAAGAGATGCCGTATTAGTGAAGTGCAACTTATGGGCCTTGAAAACATACATAGAATATAGTAGTCCAGCATAGCGCACCTAGCATATGTCAAAGTCAGCATAACTCATCGACCGCGCATATAACATGAGCCACATACACAAAGATACATAATGCTCATGAGGGAGCAGCGTTGCTTCTGTCCCGGATCAATTGGATTATCCTACTGGTCTTCTGAGCCGAAATTTTGCTCACCCAGACCAGTTCGAACTAGGTAAGAGTTGTCTTAGCGAGACAGCTATGCGGACAATGGCATCGACTTACCTCTTGTCCGAATGTTAATGCTTGAATGTCACATGGATATCAACAATCGCGTACGAAGTTATTATCTCGCTTACCCCAATCGTATATTACCGCAGCAAAAGATCCAGCTGTGAAACGACAGCTGTGAGACGTCACCAGCACCATCCGACTTGCTCTGTACGCACCCATAAAGTAGCTGTAAATGAGAGCCCAGTCGATGAACGACCACCACATGGGATCATCTGAGACTAGTGACATGTTGGGACCTGGTAAATGTCAGCGTGCGTGCTGATAGTAGTACCACTCTCCTACAAATTTATAGCAATCAGAATCCGTCCAGATCCGCCCAGATGGGTCAGAATGGTCACATCAAACACCGCCCATCGAACACAGCCATCTGTGTTAACATCACCAAGTTAAAGAAAGATCGAGCTTTTACGGAACCCTAACACGTGTAACGCTCGTGCAGAATCCTGGCTCCTCTCGTTGCCTTCCGCCATAAAAGGTTGATCTTAAATTTCCCTAGTAGCCCGCGCTTGATCCATTGTCGACTGAAAGCACTGCTGGTGGTGTTAATCAGTTTATTGTGCGGGAGCCCTTGTGGTTCAATGCTGTAATCAATCAAACGCCGTGACAGCAGTATGTCATTACGTTATAGCTGTGCACGATGCTGATCATGGAGAACACTTTCTAGGTCATTTCATGACGTCAATGTACACAAAATAATACCTGATTGGACACGGAAATGAACAACAGCAGTGGCTTAGCAGACTATATCACGTCCAGCATCAGCACTGCCTATCCTCTTAATTTTTGATGCTAACAAAATGTAGTGACGTACCGAACTTAATGTGTCAGAACAGCACCATGCACGCCAAGTATCACCTTCGCCTGACATTATTGTCCCCAGAATTGAATGGAGAAACTGTTAGTTTTGTTACTACTAGAGAATCGAGGAATATATAGATAGGTCACATGAAATCGTATGGCAAAAATCCTGCAAAACACTAAAATAAATACCACAAATTCCGAACAAAATTTACTACGTGCCTCCTACACAGTGCCCAGGATTGAGCTTCCCATGCTACGCATCATGGATTGATAGGTGTCTGCGTTCCTGGAAAGCAATCGTAGTCATGCAAGTTCCTTCGTCAGAGCATGCCACGAGCTCAAGATGATATACCCGAATGCCAAGGATGAGACGTGGTCCCAGTATAAACATTTGCAAGACCTGAGCAAGCTGCCCGACACCTTGATAAATGCCGATTCCAACAGTAGATGAGTACTGTATCAAAAATGATGAGCAGTTGGATGTAGATCAATTACAGGTCAGCGTACCATCTTTGAAGACAGTAAACCGAGGTCAAAGCTAGATATGGCAGCAAAGCTATCACATGCAGAATTTCAGTGGGACAAAAAAAATATCAAATTACGGAGCTCACGCCACAAAGTATAGCACATGACCTTTAATTAAGATTGCAAAACAGTCCTTCATGGTCGACCTTGTCGATGATTGTCGCAGTTCACGAAAGTGCTTTATGATAATCCAGACTGCGAGAAATAAAACAAGGATCTCCCATGCAATGGTGGGTATCCAAGTCTCGAGGATCAGAGTCAGGTCGCCGACAAACAGACATATATGGGTTCCGGAAAGGATCAACTCCACTAGTTTTCGTCCATGAGTTCGTACGCTCGGGACTTGTAACCCATAAATAAAGCTTACCCCCAGATATAGGACTGGTTACTATTGCCGTCATAACTCCAGTGGCAATTGTGGCAGCCAGGAAAACCACGATAAGAAAGATAAGTATTGCTTTTGATTGCTGATACATCGCATGGATCCGATTCATCATGATGACTTGCGAAATATTTCAGTAAAGCACATATATTAAGGCATCACAGCTGAGCCACTCACCACCCAACATGGCATTTACGACGACAGGCATCCACGTCTGTATGAAGTAAAGGATAGTACCTAAAAACCCGGTTACCAACGTGAAGCGGTGGACTCAGCTACAAATAGACTCACAGCTGTTGTAGTCTTTATGAAGGACCAATCAGTTGCCAGGGAATATCACTCACCCCTACGTAGAAATGCGATTAGTTGAACATGAATAACAGGTATCAGTGCAAAATACACACCATGTCTGTCGTCGGGAGCGGAAGATTCCCTGCATGCCGGTCAGAAGGGACAAATGGTGTTTATCAGAATACATACACAGTATGTTGACACTGAATGTGAAAGTGGGCACATTAGAACAATGCAGCATCAACTTGTTGATTAAACCTTGAAAACATACACTGAATATAGTACTCCAAGGTAGCGCACCTAGCATATTCCGAAGTCAGCAAGCTTTTCTAGCTGCATAACATTAGGTTACGCACACCGAGATACAGAAAGGTCATGATGGACCAGCGTTGGCTCTGCTCGGAATAAATATGATCATCCCTATTATGCGACTGAATATGAAACTCTGCTCACCCAGATCAGTTCGATCTAGAACCACATTCTCGGTGAGATGACTGCGCCGGCAATGGTATCAACACACCTCTTGTCCAAATGTGAAGGCTGAAATACCATATAAATATCAGTGATTGTCACAGTAAGCCATCTCTCGCTCACCCCAATCATAAACCACCGCAGTAGAGGATGCAACTGCGAGGTCAGTCCAAGATGAGTGAGACATCACCAGCATGATCCAACTTGCTCTCCACGAACCTACAAAATAACTGATCAGACGAAAAGCATCGATTGCTGGCCACCAAAGAGGATTATCTGAGACATAGGTCATGTTGGGATTGGCGAACTTTGTAAGCCTACGACGATGGTGGTGTTCGTGCAGATAATATAAACCGCCATCTGTGCAGTGCTATTGTGGCCGAAATTGGAATCTTTATTGTCTGAACACAGCAAGTGTTAACATCATTTAGCACAACCCGGTTTTGCAAGGCGATAGAACACGTGTCGTTTTCCTTCAGCTATTCCTGAACATGAAGATATGTGTACCTCAGACTACTATCCTTGCATGATAGTGCACATGACGCGAGAAACGTACCTCATAATTGAACATTCAAGTTTGCTAGTAACGGACCAAAGACAGGGCTTGGCTTGGCTTGGCTTGGCTTGGCTCGTAACAGACAACGCATGGTATATGTGTGCCAAGAACACTTAGAGTCGAGCTTGTTTGTACTAGCCCAATACCGTAGGTATGTGGATATATGCCCACCGATTTACCCCCAACAACTATGATGTCCTGTATGACAGTGTATGACTGCCTCGATACGCAGTTGATCTTTTGGTGCCAATCCCACACCCGCGCTTTACGGTGTAACGTCATGGAGTCTGGACTGATTCTCGAGAAGCGTTTTGTCGGTCTTTTAGTAGGAGGGCTCGGATGCGTCGTGCAATGGTGAGCCGAGCTGGTGGTTGCGTAAATAGTTGATTTTGAAACTTGAGGAGGCGTAGCTATTTTGACTCGGCCGTGACGCGCATTATTTCTTCAGAAGGCGCCTAAGCTCGAACTGTTAAGCATAAGCCTATTAGACTTAGTGCATTCAAATGAAAAAAAATGCAACACGTTGTGTGACTCGTGTGACACTGGGTGGTACGTACTGCAAAGGTGAACGTTTGAACCGTGCCAGCGTGAATGTCAGAGTTCTGGCCGGTCTGGGCACAAGTCTGCATAGACTTCAGGTCTGCGGTCTGGGTACAAGTCTGGGTAACCCTCGGCAGGCTCGGCAATTTTAAGCGGAGTCAGCCACTCGTTGCGACCGTGTGGTATATTCCTTCAATCCCGCTCTTCGCGTCACTCGCCCGCCACCCACCAGCTGTCACGACCTCCTAGGAATATTCTGCTTATACACAGGTTCGTGGCATGCTGATGTATATGCATGAAACAGGGTAACTGTAGCACATCCGTGATGCATCATTGCTGCAATTATACCACCATTTCTCCTCGCTAATGCATCAGCTCCCTCCCGCGTGCTCCGATGTGCCCATTTTGCTGATGCATTTCGCCCGCCTGTTCGGCCGCTTGTTCCTGCCTCCCCGTTGGCCCTCCCACGTTCACATACACCTACTACTCGTTCAAATGACAAATTCATATTGGATCTTGCTACATATGCATGTACTATGGGTAATCAATCAATGTCCTTGTCTTGTTGAGTGACGAGTGAGTCGTTGAATAAGTCCGCCAGTGCCAAGGTGTCAGTCCAACTAGTCCTGAAGGAGCCTTCGGCATAATGAAGCTTGATGTTTTGCGTATGCTATCAGTCCCTCGTGCTCATCATCAGTGTTGGTATGCAGTGCCTGGCGGTGGTGGCAATGGGTGGCGGGGACGTGATGTGACTGGCGGGAGTGGTAGGTCAGCCCAAGGTCAGCCATGCTTGCGGGGGGCGCCAACAGCTTCAAACTCCGTCAGAGCATCTGATTCTGTACCCATACTGCAGACCTGAAGTCTATGTAGACTTGTACCCAGACCGGCCATATCAGAGACGCCCTCGTGCCAGCAAGGTAGGCGTTGCACTCTTGCTTGTGAAGTGATCATATATTAAAGTAGATTTGTGATAGGCGCCAGCTATCGCTTATGGTCATGAAGTCCCGACGTAGCCCCAGAATATTCTTCTCTTCAGTAAACCAAATTGGTCGAATCTCTGATCCTCGTCGAGTTCATTTGTGATCGCCTTGTTTCATGAAGTTTGCAAGCAACAAACCAAAAGGCACACATGCTGCTTTCTTGACTGGCGTGGATTCCATTCACGACATTCTATAATACTATCTGATGGGGCAAAATACGGTGTTGGCGAACAGCACACCATTGCAAACATTGCACATTCACGCCGCTCTGGGCAAGGTTGGACCTGTTGGTGCAGAAGGGAATTCGCCATGTCATTTCTCTTCATTTTGGTATGGATATATGCTGACCTTGGACTTTTCCATCACAGCTCTCGTTCACTCCTCCCTCTCAAGCCCAGACATAAACACAAGTCTCACTATCGATACCACCTTCGCTCCTACTCGCTCATCTAGGCGAAAGTATAGGCCTGTTCGCAATCACACGCGCTGCCTCGTGCCCAACTGACCAGGAACACGATCAACTTGACAAGCTCAGCAAGTGGTAAAGGGAGACAACCCACCGTCAACGTTTCTAGCGATACCATGGCTGCATTCTGAACGAAATGAGGACGGTACGGCTGAGGAAGCGGTCCTATACCTGGGTTGAGTTGATGTCTTAGCGATCGATCTGGACTGAGTGGGTTGAGTCGGAATGTGAACTCGAGTGCTGGTGGAGTGGATGAGCAGAAAGACATGGCGAGGCGTAAGTCGATGGGTGGGAAGCTGCCTGTTGACTCAGCTGCTTCTGGGTCGATCGACTTCTGGCTTCAACTTTGAGCGGGAGTGAACTAGTTTCCGCCTCTTCCGCCTCGAACATTTCCAAACCGACTCGGACTTCTACTTTCACCGCATTGATACCATTGTCTTCGTTTATCCCTCATCAAACAAAACTAACCATGCATGAACAACAAACGGCATCTCACTAGTGGGAAGATCTACTTCCAAATGACCTTCAGACACCCATGCTCAAGTCCGATCAGTCACGAACACCTCTCATCTCTTCATCATCATCGACAACACACCAATTTTCTCTAGCTCACATTTAAATCTCTCATCACATGCGAATCGCTTTTCACCATTGGTCGAGACAAACATCACGTCACGACACACCCTCTGTATGCTCTGATAACGGGCTGGGATGGGATGTGGATAGAAAGCTGTTGATGTCAACTGGACCAAGGATTAGACGAAGAGTTTGCGAGGGTGTGGGCGTCTCATTGGCTTGTACATGTGGGACTAGGGCTGGAACTGGAGAGTGGGTAGTTCTTTGGAATTGTCGTTGTCAGCTATTGTACTAGCCTTGATGCAACATGATATCAGTGCCCAGATCAATTCAATGATCCTCCTAACAAATTTGTGCGACAATGATTCTAAGAAGCTCCAAAGCAATACCGCAAACTAGTTGAATATACACCGCAACGAAAGATCAGATATATGTACAATACCCATGGTTGATCGCTTGGATCGTTTCCAGTGCTACACATCGCCACTGGTCGACACGTCTCCACGCTCCTGGAAAGCAACTGTACTCAGGCAAGTTCCTTCATCCGAGTTAGACACGAGTTTAGCATTATAGTCTCGAACGCTGAGGATGAGACGTGGACCCATAACAAACATCTGCAACACCAGGGAGATGTCGAGAATGCCGAAGTATGCACCATTTTCTACGGTTTCAAGCTTGTCGAAATGATTCAGGAGTCAGGTAGATATCAGCCACTGATAGACGCACCGAGAGCTTTGGAGAGAGTGAGCCGAGGTAGAAGGCAGACACAGCAGCAAAACTAGGACACGCAGAAGTTAAGTGGAGCAAGACAACGATGACGTCCAAATCCATGAACTCACGCTGCAAAGTACAGTGCGTGACTTTGTGCTAGCACTTTGAAAAAGCCTCCAGTAGTCGATCCTGTCGGTAATTGTCGTAGTTCACGGAAGTGTTCTATAACAATCCAGACTGCAAGGGAGAAGACGAGGATCTCCCAAATCGAGGTGGGTATCAAAATCTCGCGATTCAGAGCTATCCCAGCGGCGTCCAGGGAATAACCACAGATATGGAAGCCAGACAAGATCCATTCCTCTGGTGTTCGTCCATGAGTCTCATCTGCTTGCGACATCGAACAATTAAAGCTTACCCCCTACAGTAGTAAGATTTGCCATTACCAACATAACTCCGGAAGCAATCGTGGAAGCCAGCAAGACCACAATGAGAAAGACAAGTATTTTTTTTGATCCCTGATACATGGCATATATCCGAGTCATCATGATAACTTGCCTATTTTAGTCCCTGGGAAGTCAATATCAGTGTAGTACTGCAACTCACCGCCCAGGCAGGCGTTTATGACGATAGGCACCCATGCCTGTATGAAGTAAATGACATTGCCTAAGTATCCCAGCTCGCATTAATGAGGATGGACTCTAGGATTTGAATGAACTCACAGCTGTCGCAGTCATTATGTCGAACCATCAAACTGTTAGGGAATGCCACTCACCTCTATGTACGAATGCAGTTAGTAGTTGCATGGGAATGTCAGAAATTGATGCTGAATACTCACTGCGTCTGTCTGAGTCGTGGAGAACAAGAGATACCCTACATACCGCCAGTCAGAAGAAAAGAACACATTGTATATGAGGATACATACATGATGTGTACAGGCTGATTGCGAGAGATACGGTATTAGTGAAGGTGCAACTTGTTAGCCTTGAAAACGTACATAGCATAGAGTATCCCAACATAGCGCACCTAGCATAGTATGAAAGTTAGCACAACTTGTCGACTTCTAGAACACGAGCTACGCACACAAAGATACATAATGCTCATGAGGGACCAGCGTTGCTTCTGTTCCAGAACAACTGTATTATCCTACTGGTCTTCTGAGCCGAGATTTTGCTCACCCAAACCAGTTCGACCTAGATTAGAGTTGTCTTAGTGAGACAGCTACGAGTAAAATGGCATCGACTTACCTCTTGTCCGAATGTTAATGCTTGAATGTCACATGGATATCAATAATCACATTGGAAATTATCTCGCTTACCCCAGTCATATACTACCGCAGCAAAAGATCCAACTGTAAAACGACAGCCGTGAGACGTCACTAACACCATCCGACTTGCTCTGTACGCACCCATAAAGTAACTGTAAATGAGGGCCCAATCGATGAATGGCCACCATATGGGATTATCTGAGACTAATGTCATAATCAAGTTGGGATTGGGGGACCTGGTAAATGTCGCCGAGCGTGCTTGCTGATTATTGATAGTAGTACCATTGTCCTACGCATTTATAGCTATCAGAAATCCGAATCTAAATATGTGACCGGATCAAAATGGTCACGGTGAAATATCGCGCCGAGCGACTATCAGCAATAAGGCAGGTTTCTTTGGAAACCTTCCTTGGGATGTGCGCAGGTACAAAGGGCCGCCCAGTTTGCCGGCAGTAAGTAACTGCAGTACATCTAAAGTATGTTGTTCGAGAATGCAGCCGCCGGTAAATAAAACACTGCTCATCGAGCACAGCCGACTTTTAGATGGGCCTAGAAGTCTTTCACGTGGAACAGTTTGAACACTCGGACCACATGAGAGTCCTGGATCGCAGGTAGTCGCTGCTCCATGTTGTAGTCGGTCCTCGATGTATAGAGCCGTCGCCTCTCGCCATAGAGGTTTGGCCTTGGATTTCCCTAGCAGTCCCACCAGTGCTCGGCTCGGCTCGGCTCGTAATAGCATGGTACATACGTGCCAAGAACACTCGGAGTCACCCGATCACTAATCTAAGGTCACACTGGTTCGCATCCGGATTTCCTTCCAATTCGAACCTTGTTTCCTACATTCAAATTTGCCGCCCGTGTTAGTAGAACGAGATTGACTGATACACACTGCATACCAAATACCGAGCGTACTTCGCAGCGTGCTTTAAGCAGACAATGATATCGTCGACATAGCAAATTTGCGATCATTTGCCCTCGGCAGGCTAGTTCTGTAATGCCTCTTGTAATTGTCTGACATCGTAGATCAGCATTGCACAGTATGATATATCGTGTCGCAGGAATTATGACTATACAAGGATGGAGAATGAGATTGTGCTGGTAACCAGGGATCCTTCCTTTTTCAGTACAAAATTTCAGAAAGACCGGCGAGATTCACTCACATTTGACTACTTAACGTGTCAATTGCGCGACATTAGCATAGAGGTGTTCTCTTTCCATCTTCTCTTTGAGAATACGAGCCGGAAGTGTCTCCTCATTGCGACCTGCAGCGCGAATGGCTTCCTTGTCTTGTCCCGTCATCTCAGCCCGCAAATACAACTGATTCTGTTTATCCGCCCGAATATGCAAATTGATGTACCTATGCAATGCAAATGTAAGAAGCTCCACTTGCTACAACCCAAGGATAAGGACGAAGAACTCACTCTAGACATGCCACGGCGCTCATGGGTTTGTTGATTTGCGCGCCTGTGACAGCAGAGACACCTATGAAGGGCTCGCGTTTCCTTGCAATATCAAGGACAACTGCGGGAATATGCAATTCAGCGGTCACTGAGTTCCCTGAGTCTTCCGCACAACTGCAGCCAATGAACTCTACAAGTCCTACGGGATCTTTGGTGAAACCTTCTGCATTATACTTTGCTCGAGCTTCACGCCATATCTGTAGCCGCTTCGGCGTGAGGGGACCTTGCATGCTCGGGCGCCACGGTGTGATGGCATTGACCTGCAACATCCCTTGAAGCTTCTCCCCAACAGCTTCGTCGTTGAGATACAGTCCTACGAAATCAAGGATGTCGCTGGGTTCCACTGCAACGTCAACACGTGCCATGAATGGTACATCGAATCCGATTCGGGGATTGTCGAACAGGCCACAGTCGAAGATGATACCAATTTTGAGGTATGTCATGAGCAACGGATTTGCACCGAACATTTGTATGAATTTGAGTGCCCCCGAAGAGCGTTCAACCTCGTGGCATGTCGGTTTGTGGGTGGACCTATCGACGATCGTTGAGTTCGTGTGGAGTAAAACTTAACCAGTGTGTTTCAGTTGTATGAAGTACTCTCACCAATGTTTCTTTTGGCACTGTGTACACAAGAAGGCACACAACTCGAGTCAGCCCCAGTTTCATCCCAGGACTCAAATCCCACCTCTTTTGAGCAATACCAGACGCTCTTACACTAAAAGCAGTTTGCGACACTCGATCAACAGCTGCAACAGTATTCAGATATTTGAGCATCACCTTTGCGCATTTCAAAAGTTTCTCCAACTTCGTTCGACACTGCGTACATTCAAGTCGTAGTATGTTCTTCTGGGTTTTGAGAAATTTACTGGAAGCAGCTGTAGCGCGGAAATGATTGTCCCTCTCTGGATGAATCACGTGTTCGATATAGACGGCCTTTGGAGCCGAGGATCCAGGGTTGTTCGTGTCAGCATCCATGTTCTTTGTGAAGGAGGCCTTCAATATTCAATGTCTGCAGCATGACAGAAGGTTCACCAGTGCACACCATGAGGGACACATCACGGGATCTGTACCGTGACTTGGCATACCGGCATCAAATCTAGGTGATGCATTTTCAAGTTGGGCCAGCTATAACTATTTTAGACGTGCGGCAGCGCTCAGCGCTGCAGCCTTCGACGAGTCAGGTGCGAGAATTCTGATTTCAAGAAGCTGTCCGCACTAAATTCACATGGTCTAGATCCAGTTTAGACCAATTCCTCAGGCTATACTAGTGGGGTCGCACACTGCACTTGTTTCCCTCCCTTGCTTGTGATTTGATCACCCAGCAACGTTAGAGTTGCGCGCCAACAAGGAAATCTGCAATGCGCCAATGTCGAATAGGCCCCACGATATGCTCGCTCGATGTCCGTGTCCCCCAGCGCTAGAGGCCAATAGTCTGTTGACCGATTATAACGACACTATGCGCACACACTTACACAGTCACGTCCAAATTGCAATTATAGGTAACCAATCGGACTAGCTCCTCCCCGTTGCAGATTTAATGTGGACTCCTTGAGTGCACAAGGTTTCGTATGCTGTGCCTCAGAGTGTTCAGTTGTTGACGTCCAGGTGCCAAACATTTCTAACGATAGACACAGAGTTGCGCCCTTAGATCATCGGCCCCCATTGGGCGATAAAAGATACACTGGATTGTGCGACTCGCCAGCAAAGTCATGTCTTCTACCACCATCCCTATTCACTATATGCCCAGAAAGAGCCCTGCTCCACCAACCAGAGAGAACCAGTACTGCCAGCACGAGCATCCGCTATCCTTTCAGCCTCGTTGCCCGGAATACAACACTCAATCCTTCAATAATTATGGTTTCCCAAGGCCAGGTATTCAGGTACTCATAATATTCGTTCTTATTCATTTAGCAAAACTTTGATATGTGTGGTATCTAAAGTCACAAAGCGCTCACCAACTTGTTGCAAGAGATTTCCTCATCACAGACGAGAAATGGGAAGATCTTCGGATGGGTGTTCCCGACCTTGACTTCGTCGTCATAGGTTCAGGCGTAAGTCATTGTTCGAGTCGCTCATTGAGTGGTTGCACACGATCATATTATTTTTGCTCTCATTCAGTTGGCAGCCCTCGCGTTTATCGATAACACGTTGAAAAGGGATCCACGAAAGAAGATTCTTTGTCTTGAACGAGGAGGTGAACAGTCTTTTACTGCAATGTCTCTAACACGCTGACCACTCTACTCGTCGCAGATTTTTGGCTCCCCGACCACTTTCAGAACTTACCACCTCCTTTTAAATATATTTCCGACGGCCCGAGTGAAACATTTCCTTTTACTTTGTCCAAACAGACTTATGAGAGCGATATCAAATTTGTGCACGGCTCTTACCCTTTCTTTGGCGGCCGTTCGACATTCTGGTCTGCCTGGTCTCCAAGCCCAACTGCTGCGCTAATGCGTAACTGGCCCGAGTCTCTTGTCGCCACCGCACAGAAGCCAGGATTCTTCAAACTTGCGAATAAACTTTTGCGAGTCACTAAAGCCACAGACATTGGTCCTCCATATGGAAAGCTTCAACGTCAGATCGACCAGCGGTTGCAACCGGCAGTCGCTGAGGGAGAGATATTTTCGGCGCAAGAGGTATATCCTGCACCCATGGCAGTTGCATCTATTGCGAAAACGTCAACGATTCATTTCAATAAATTCTCTACGCCCGGTCCGCTTCTCTCCCTGTACAAGGAGCAGCAGAGGCATGTGCGGGCTGGTACCGGCGCTCCACTTCTTTTTGCAACACAGGTTACCGTGCAATACCTCGGAGTCGATGTTGGATTCCCATCTCTTCCTAGTAAAGGGGATGAGGAGTCTGTTAAATTTCTCCGTACGTCTCGTGGGGATTTGCCGATAGCACACAGGACGAAGATAATCCTTTGTGCTGGGGCATTTCCAAACGCGACGCTCCTGCTCAATAGCTTCCGGCATAATAAGTATATCGCAATGTCAGCGGGCAAAATGGTGACGGGCCACTTTGTGACACATGTCGTCGCTCGTGTAAAGAGAAGCGCCTTTTACGATCCTTAATCAGGAGAGCATCGAGATCGGAGCGGAGTACTTGGCTGGTCAACACCCAACCTCTCATCTGCAGTATCACATCCAGATTACTGCCATCGCTTCGCCTGATCCAACGCAGGATGCCGAAGATGCTGCCCGATTTTGTCCAGTATGGCATCCACGGCCTCTCGTGCATCATAATAACTCATAGTTGCTCATAGGATTTTGCCGCCACAGCTAGTGAAGAGCAGCTTCGTGGATCAGAAGATTATGTCATTTTCGGTGAGCATTTGGTATCCCGTATGCAACCTGTTTGTATTGAATTGCCCCTCTAGTGTGCGCAACCCTTGGTGAACTCAGTGAGAACAACAAGAACTCTTTCTTTCCGTTTGTCGAGCCAGCCCCTGAGTGAGGATCCAACATCTAACTGTATCCTACAAGTCATACCTGATGAGAAGGACTATGAGCTCTGGGACCAGATGGACGAAGCGACGCTTGACGCCATCAAGGCGATGGCTGGTAATAAGAAACATGAAGTCGAATGGTGGCATCAACCCAAGCCTTGGGACAAGCCTGGCGTTTGGAAGAGAGAGATTCCAGGCAAAGAGACGATTAGGATGGAGGGGATTGTGCATGAAGCATCGGTGCTGCCACTCGGTGATGGAGATGAATACTGCGTCAACAGAGATTACAGGGTCAAGGGCGTTTCAAATGTGGTGAGCACGCTATGATGAGTCAAAATTTGAATCCTTCATAACTCAACTCGCAAAGTACGTGACTGGAGCAGCGATTTTCCCAACTTCTGGCTCGTGGTACGTTCTAGCTCTCATACTCCCTCGGTTAGAACTCACGAACTTTCAGGAATCCTACCTTGACAATGTGTGGGTTTGCGCAAGATCTCGCAAGAAAGTTAACTGCTCGCAACCCAGCAGGGAAACGCGATAGGGAAACAAGTCGTATGCCATTGGCATCGGACACTGACGAAGATGACTGAGCGACAGGGCACATGCTACAGAAATTACAAGAATACAGACACTGCGTATATGTTGTTAGGATGTAGGATTTTGCGACACTTACTGTTTACAGAAGCTACTACTGTTATCGCCTCCCTGTGATGAAATATAATGATGTTTATGAAGTTGATCATGCCGGCTGCCAGTGGCAAGAGCAATGGTCTATCCCGATTTCCTCCGCCTTAGTTCATTGCAACTCCAACTACTACAAGGTATAGTAATACATTTGGACAGAGCGGGAAGCGAGGCACCCTTATGTGGCTGCCTGCTATCAGCATCTTGTACGGCGCCTTTATCGCAGCAGCGCCCAGACCGTACTAGTACTGGATCTGACAGTCGTGCCAGCTTGCGTGAGTAATGATCACCGGCTCCCCCGCAGGTCCATTGAAACATATGAAATTTTCATCATGTTCATTTGAACATCGTTCCGCAACTCCGCGTTCACTGATGCTCATTCGCTGGTTGCGAAAGCAGTGGGAGCTATCATGATTGGGAGCTGGCTGAACCTTGTTTTTGCCGCTCACGGACCTTCAAACTGATGGAGCGATCAATTCTCGGGCGCTAAATGTGCTTCTTACGCTCAAGGCCTACTATCTTGGCAGGTGTACGGCTTTGAGGATGTGGATAGACAGTGTTCGAGAATTCATCCTCAATTATTCTTGGCTATCAACACCCATCATTGCGGCAATCGGATGGTTTCAGACCTGGGTTATTGCCTCTCTTTTTCTTTCAATCGGAAAATCCAACGAGGTTGTTGAAGCCATTGAAGAGTCACGACTACAAAGTTCGTTCGTCAGATATTATAATCAAGACAGAGAGGACCCAGGTGTGACGGAAACGTCCACCTGTAATTATGTTGCAGAGCAAAGGTATACAGGTGAGTAATTGCATTCATACCTCTCCGTTCGAGACATTGAGGGCGCCCTACTGGGCTCAGGTCTAGCAAAGCGCACGGTACTTGCTGCATGGCTTGCAGACAGATCCACCGCAACTCCCAAAAAGACTGTCGGGGTGATGTCGATGGACCCTGGGCTCAGCACGCAGCTTCTTGACCTTTATCACTCCATCTGCGATGCAAGCTTCCTCGCATATATTTCATTCATCATTCAAATTGTCGGCTCTCTCTACGGTATCGTGACAGTCTCAATCATTTGGGTAGATGATGCCCATCTCAGGCAACAACCCTATGGCATCCAACTGCAGCAACAACTCGCCGCACTCACTATCAACCGCGGGATGTGGTCCATCGCAGCTCTTGGTGCATTCTCCCCATGGGCACCTCTTCACGCTCTCTATTTGACGACGGCTATTGCTGTTGCTTTAGAATTCCTCTTCGCTGCCAGGGGATTCGTTATCGGCTGGCACATGAGCCTGCTTCCTGATATCCTCCGTTTCTTTGTTGTCTTTTCGTGGTTGCTTCCTAGTGCGGAGGCGTTGACATTAATATTCGGTATGTCTTTGCGCTTTTCAGTCAGTTCTGTATTTACACGTATCATCTACAGGCCTTATCGCAATGAAAATGGAGGTTTCATTCATCTCCGCCAAGGTCATCATCTTTGGGCTCCCAGCACTATGGTTAATAATCGGGCCGTTGCTCATCATCGGAGCGGCGTTGGGATCGCACTTTGGCATGCTGAATTGTCTTGTTGCCACTTCTAGCTTGTGCGCCACAGCTTGAACGAGCAGCCATGCAGTCAGGTGGGATGTTGGAAGAAGCAAGTATTCTGCCGTTTCTTGTCCTGCTTTACGTCTTGATATGATTTCCCTCACCAACTACGCATATATTCCTCACCCACATTGCACAATTTTTTGGTCATTGAAGCCCATGATATATTCATACGACATTTCTGCTTTCGATCATCCCAGCGCTCAGTCTGCAAGAGGTTACAACCATACCCCCTTTACATAGAAGCAAGTCTTTCGCTAGTATCCAATGTATCATATCTGGTTCTGAGCATGTAGCACGCACTGGAGTCCCAGGCGGGCGCAACGTGGGTGCCTCGTGCTGGAGGCTGATGGTTGTATTGATGCCGTTGGCATCACCGCGTTGGTTGAAACGAGTGAAGAGGGTGGCTCCTAGTTCGCCCAGTGAGAAATCACGGATTTTATGTCCGTCAGGGCGCGAGCGCAGCACTTCTTTCTAACAAAGATATGGCCTCGTCGAGGTCATCTGAGTTGCCTTGGTGATTGAATCAGCAATAAAGTACCAGGGTCAAGCTATTCAGGTAGGTCTTGCGTTCAGAATGTCCCGCGGAGCTTAATGAAACAGCTGCACGACAACATCGTGTACATGCGTCTAGATCATCAATGCTACTCCATTGTTTAAAGCGTCGTTCTACTGCCAGTGCAAGCTCGTGGAGGGCTACGGTGCATGTTGCCCATAGGACAGACCACGAGCACGAGTCGTCGAAGCTGGATATCTTCATCGGATGAGTCCATTGGAAGATCGTTGCAAGCGTCGATCACAAGTTCGACGTCATTTGCCCTGCCGCAATGCTACGAAGGTGCCCTCTGGACAGTAGGGCAATGTCTTACAAGACAGTTGCGCGGATTTGTAGAGATGGACGGTGGTTTTCTCCTTGCTGTAGGGCCAGATCAATGCTTTAAGAAGGTGATAGACAATGGGTGGCCCTGCGGGCGCATTGCAAGGGCTTGGTGGACGAGAGAAGAGTCAATATCTTGAAATGTAGCTTTGAAGGCGGACCAACTGGAAACGTTCTACAGAACGATTCGGATGAGAAGCCATCTTGCTTGTTACGTATGTAGCAAATCGTTCATGGCCTGCATCCGGAATCCGGATATCGAGTGATCTCACATTCGGCGATGAACTACAGCAGGTGTTCCGTCGAAAAAAACCCAATACAGGGATGATGTCACTCACATCAAGCAGTGCGCTGTCCTGATTGTCGCAATGATGTAAAACAGGGGCCTTCAGATGAAAGGAAGAGTGATCACCACAAACGGGCAGGAAGGAGATGTCTATAAGGTGTGAGTATATGCGCATGAGTCAGAAGAAGGTTACCCACCAAGCAGCTCATCTCACGATGTTTCGGATTTGCGACGATAGCTCGAAGGATACCCTAATCTCCACCGATAACTCAGATACCTCGCATAAGGATCTACAAAGATGGTCAGTCCTCAAATCGCATGCGAAAGACATTATGGACTTTCAAATCATGACATCGCCTAACATACCTGGGCCTGATTTGTCGGTTGACAGTTCTCGGACAGCTAATTTCCAGCGCCTCCCCGGATCGACATGAGTAGACACGTCAAAGCCTGCGGATATGCGCTCAGAAGGGAGTGGAAGATCGTTCGCCCTGATAACTGTAGATAAGGCGCGAGGATGACATATTAAATGAATACGAATGTGATATGGGACCTACGTTCAAGTCTTGTTGCGGCCTTCTACCGGATATGATGGTGTAATAAAGCAAAATGCCAAGAGTCGAGGATGGGCTGGGTAGTGCTGCACGTGTATTTCCATGTTTTTTGATGGCAGTTCGGCAATACTTGTATGATTGTACTAAGCGCCGAGGCTCAATCGCCTTCAACTATAGCGCTAGTGGGAGAGCAATTATGCTAAAGAAGTGGAAGTGTCAAGGTCAGTTAACAGCGACAGCAGCACATCACATTGGTTGAAAGGGACATGCCAGTCCTGCGAACCTTGCTACTCTCCGAGTCATCGTGGGCTGTACTTGGGGCGTAGTACTCATTTAGCACAAGGGAAAGGCAAAATTATGATGTCGAATCCAGTATATTTCATTGTGCAAGCAAACATAACAAAAAATGTCGATCCATTCTAACTGTGTCTATGCCAACTTGACTCGGATGGGCCGGGGTGATCGATGGTATTGTAGAAAAAAGGTCACAGTTTGGATGAAAGGTCGAATGCATGAGCCACATGGCGAGAATTAGGTCCTATAGATGGCGCCAAACAACGAAAATGGCTCGCAGGGGAAAGGGACATGCCATGGCAAAACATATTTCATTCCAAACCAAAGATGAGATATGTTTTGCCATGAGGAAATTCCTCCCGGGACAAGGCATCGATGATGCAATACGCTTGCCGTTTACAAGCGCATCGCGTCGTCGAAGACATAATCTTGAACGAACTTGCCGTTTATGTCCTTGAATTGGTTACTTTATATTTACTGTCGTGCAGCGGCTTTAGTAGTGGTAGTAAGAACAAAAGAAAATGTATGCTTTATTGAAGCAGATATTTTTTGGGCGGAAGCCCCGATAGCGACCCCGCTGTGCAAGAGAGAGCTGAGGTGAGCGGCGATTCCCAAGATACTAGGAGTGAGAGCGACGCAGCGAAAGTGAACCTCGGATCCCAAATTTTTGGAGCCGCAGAGCGACGATTCGAGGTGAAGAAAGCAGCGTTGGAAAGAAGAGGTAGCATCTTGAAGGCATCTGCGTGAGCAAAATGCAGGCATCCAAAGTGCGAAAACACGAACTTCGCGTTTTTCAAACCTTGGATGCAGACATGGCGAGACGTGGTACTCGAGCTCGGTCTTCGGGATAAAGATATGTTAGCCTAGAAAAGGCTGAAGGCACCAAGCCTAGAAGAACGGACGAATGGATGACTGTATGCGAAGCTGTACGTACAGAACGGGGGAGCAGGAAGAAGGACGACAGGGGGGGCAGAAGGAACACGCGTCGTCGAGGACGCTCAACATTCGAACCCCGCCACGGCACGAGACTCGGCTCTGTGGCGTTCACCACAACTTTGAGAATTTAAAAACAGCGAATTACGGAATGAACAACTTCACGAGTTGGCGACACCCCACTGTTGCCCCACAGTCAAATACTTCCACTCAGAATGACATATGTATCTACATACTCACTAAGCGCCTGGATCCCCTACTCACGGCGTCTGGCGCTCTCAGTAATCTTGGACCTCGGTGCCTTCCAGAGCGGTAACTGCAACTAATTGCGAGTCTGATGCTGACTTCGAGTCAACTAGGGTTCACTTGATAACTGGCAGGAAACTTAGGTTTTCTTGTTGATCGATGCGAGCAAAACGGGAATGGAAAGATGTTATGATTCTCCCACCAGAATTGAAACACGCGTCCGCAACGAGGGAGCCCTTCGCACACCGTGACGCATGAAGACTTGACTCCTTACCCAATTCATCTCTCACCGCCTTTGCGAGAATATGAGTACCACTGACTCGGGCGACTCCTCTACAGCTCCAAAGGTTGTCCATGTAGTACATGTGACGAATCCAGAGCGCGACAATATTTTCCGTGCTACAGCAGTTTCGAGCGAATTCCTCAAAGCGAACCAGAAGTATTTCGGCGTACAATGCACGCAGTGTCAAAAGAGATTGGAGAAGCTTTTGAAATGCGCAAAGGTGATACTATATTGTTCATGCTGTGGTAGGCGCTCATTGAATGTCGTCTGTCACCTTTAGTGCAAGAGTGTCTGGTATTGTTCAAAAGAGGTAAGATTGGATGAATGAAAATTCTGATGGGCTCATGTGCATTTTCTCGTGTATTTAGTGCCAAAAGAAAAATTGGTGAGAGCGCTGCCCGCTTAACACAGGCTGGGACTTTACCCTACTCCGCTATGATAGGCTTAAACATAAACCAACATGCCATGAAGATGAACGCTCCTCTGGGCTACTGAAACTCGTACAAATGATCACCATAAACCCAGTGATCTTTGGGTACCTCAAAGTTGGTGCCGTTTTTGCCTGCGGCCTGTTTGACAATCCTCGAATCGGATTCGACACACCGTTCTTGGCACGTGTTGAAATTGCTATTGAGCCAAGTGACATTCTTGACTTTGTTGGATTGTATTTCAACGACAAGGCCGTTGGGGAGAAGCTTCAGGGAATGGTGCAAATCAATGCAATTACTCCTTGGAAGAGCCAAAGCATGCAAGCTCCTCTTACGCCGAAGCGACTTAACTTATGGCACGAGGCCCGAGCAAGGTGTAATGCAGAGGGTTTCGCCAAAGATCCTGTTGGACTCGTAGAGTTTGTCGGATGTAGGTCTGAACATGACGCAGGGAACTCAATGACCACTGAGTTGCACATCCCCGCTATTGCCCTTGCCATCGCGAGGAGACGTGAGCCCTTCGTGGGCGTCTCTGCTGTTACGGGCGCTCTAATCAAGCAACCCATGAGCGCTGCGGCCTGTCTAGAGTATGTTCTCTGTTTTTGTCCTCTGGCACCGCTTACGATCACTTCGCATAGGTTCGTGAACTTGCATATTCGGGCAGATAAGCAGAATCAATTGCATTTACGGACCGGGATGACAGAGCAAGACTTGGAAGCTATTCGCGCTGCAGGTCGCGGAGAGGATGCACTTCCCGCTCGCATTCTCAAAAAGAAGATGCAAAGAGAACATCTTTATGCTGATTTTGTGTAAATGTGAGTGCGTGTACATTTCCGGTGATTTATCTCTTTCTGAATCCTGCACCAAGTGAAGGGAGATACTGATATTACTCATCGGTTGGCCTTCTCTCCTGCGCCTGTGACTAGTGATTTTTCAAGTTACCCTTGGACCATGCTTCATTATATCGACGGTGCCTTGCTTTTCAGGTTGATTTTCTGAATGCTTTGTATCTTGTAACTCTCTGATCGAAATCTTGTGTATGATGTTCTTCCTTATCACATCGACGCGGCCTTACTTGATAAATTTCATAAGAAGACGGGAGTCGCCTTTGGATCATGTGAACTTGCTGTGAACTGCGGCACACTCGGGCCTGACCTGAGAAAACAGGTAATCAGTCCTTTGTGAGCCTTAGCGCTCAACTCGCACCTCGCACTCAGGCTACCCTGGCGAGAACATGAGTATCGACTCTGGCACCTCCGAGTCCTCTGCACCTCCATGGAAGGGTGTTCGTATGGTCCATGCGATAGATCCAAACCAACAGAATTATTTCCGTTCTATAGCAGTTTCCGGCGAATCCCTCAAAGTGAACAAGAAGTATTTCGGCGTACAATGTACGCAGTGTCAGACGGAAATGAAGAAACTTTTCAATTGCGCAAAGGTAATGATCGATTATCTGATTTATGCTGTTGCAGGCGTTTGATCATCGAGTATCGCGATTTGCCTTTAGTGTAAGGGCGTCTGGTATTGCTCAAAGGAGGTAGGACCTGGACTTGCAATTTGGATAGAATGGTGAAGAGCTGACGTGTTGTGTAGTGTCAAAAGCAAAATTGGTGAGAGTGCTGCCTACTATGATTCGGGCACGGACTGGGACCTCACTGGCACTCCATGTTGTGGCACTCAATGATAGGTCCAACCACAAACCGACATGCCACGCAGACGAGCGCTCCTCCGGGCTCTTCAAGCTCGTACAGATGTTCAGTGTGAACCCAGTGCTCATGGGGTATCTCAAGGTTGGCATTGTCTTCGAGTGCGGCCTACTTGACAATCCCCGAATCGGATTCGACACACCGTTCTTGGCGCGCATTGAGATCGCCATCGAGCCGAGTGATGTTCTCAACTTTGGTGGATTGTATGTCAACGACCCGACTGTTGAGGAGAAGCTTCAAGGGATGCTTCAAGTCAATGCTATCACTGCGTGGCAGAGCCCAAGCATGCGAGCTCCCCTTACGCCAAAGCGACTCAACACGTGGCGTGAAGCTCGAGCAAGGTGTAACGCAGAGGGTTTCGCTGAAGATCCTGTTGGACTCATAGAGTTTGTTGGTCGTCGGCGTACTGCAGACTCGGGGAACTCAATGACCGCTGAGTTGCACATCCCTACCATGACCCTCGCTGTGGCGATGACACGTACGCCATTCACGGCTGTCTCTGCTTTCACGGGCATTCGGACCGAGAAACCTTTGAGTGCTGCGTCGTGCCTAGAGTCGGTGCCCCGTTCTTATGCTGCAATGAATCCCTAATAATTGCCATGCATAGATTTATCAACTCACATATTCGGGCGGATAAACAGAATCAGTTGCGTTTACGGACTGAGATGACAGAGCAAGACAAGGAGGTTATCCGTGCTGCAGGTCGCGACGAGGACACGTTTTCTACTCGTATCCTCAAAGAGAAGATGCAGAGAGAACAGCTATATGCTGGTTGCCTGCAATTGACGTTAAGTGTTAGTGTCTTCATTCCCGATGATTTCTCGCGATTATTTCTGAATTTTGCACGAAGAAGGAAAATACTGGCGCAAGTCATCATACAAATTAACACTGTACCATTATACTGAGTATCACACATCTCTTGCCCAACCATGCGCAAACGCAGATGCTTGGACCATAAAGATGAAGAAGAAAATAAAGGGGGAGTTTGGTGTTTACAGACTAGCGAACGCCAGTGTAAGGCCGAGGTTGAGTTCGAAGGGGAATGCTATTGACGAGAGGAGCTGCGAGAAGTTGTTGCGAGAGATGAGTTCGGCTTTTCGTGCGAGGATGTTCGAGTCTTCAAAAACAGATGGTAGTCCAAGGATCGTTTTAAGAAGAGTACATGGGTATATGTGTGTGTGTGTGGCAAGGCGTACGGGTGGTATCTAAGGTTGGCAAAGAAGTGGTAAGTAGAGCGGAGGCGTTGTTGAGACGAGGACGTTTGAAAAAGATAAGAGCGAGAACAAAGGTTGAGATAGAGATATGAAAGAGATAAAGGGAAGTGGAGGAAAAATACGAGAAGGATGTGCGTACTATGTCACAAAAGTTGAGATGTTGGTCCGAGCGAGCGTCCAGCGTCAAAGCGATAGGCTTCCTTGCACCAGTGCCGTAGTGCGATGATGAGAGCAACGGGCGCCGATACTACTGGGAGAGAAGAAGCCTCGATGGGAAATAGCACTGGCCCCACAAGTGCAGACTGTCTGAGGTGCTGATATCCGTGACCAGGGTGCACATCAGCCTGCATAATGAGGGGCCGAAGCAGAGGTAGCGCCAGTGGAAGAAATTAACACCTTAGAATAGGAGGATGTCATGTTTGCTTAAAGAGTCCAGGAGCCGGTGCAAGAACTGCTACCGCCGACCACTTCTACTACGCCTCCGGACAGGCTGACTGGAGGGCAAGTCAGCAGTCTAATCCTGTAGATGTCCAACTAGGGTCTGTGCTTATTGGGCCTGTGAATTGGGTGAATTGGCAATAAATTCCCCACAACCACGCAAGGCAGAGATGAGGTCGTGGCGACTGTGCTGCTCCTTTATGCGTGTAAGAGTGACTAGAGGAAAATATGTAAGTGAGTGAATGAGCCCCATGTAAGCGGGAGCTGACCAGGCCGTCGTGGTGCATCGGGATTGGAGGCACTGACGGGCATATCATGGAAGTTTCCGCAAATCAGTCAAGACAGGATGGGAAGCGTGCGCAAGTTGTCCTAAAGATAATGAAAAAAATGAGGGCAATGGACTAATTTTCGACTTGACCACTCATATAAGACAGATTGCCGACTGGAAGGAAATTCAGAGCATGAGGCTCATCTTCGAGGAGGTATGATCGCATGACATGCGCTGGAATTTGAAGGCCACGATCTAGCTCAGAAATGACGAAGAGCGGTTGGTTTACCCCGTTTGAAAGCTCATTAGATTCAACCAACTTCGCGTTGGGTCGCGTTCTTGAACAGTTCTGTGTAGGCAAAGTAATATGGTTTAAGGCCCAAGTAGTGAGGTGAACAAGGACGAATAATGCGTCATCACAAAGAGCATATCGGGATTCGGATGCGGAAGCTAATATCCGAGGTCAACAAACCTCGAGGAATCCTTCCTCTTCCGCCACATCCTGCTGCCCTCACGTTGACTAGCGTCTAAAATGCAAGGAAATGCGTGTCTATATCTCTGTTGTCATATCCGAAACCATTGCAAGTTCATGCGAGTAGTGCCCCAGAGAGACCTCATCAAAAATGACGCAGAGGATTTTTGACACGCACCGCCTACCACAAGCTGTAAGGCGCACTGGCAGAGAAGCATAGGAAGGCCATATGGCAACTGAAAATCGATCTGTACCCATGATTGAAACCGGCAGCAATGAAATCTTGTGCACCATGATCGGAAATATTACCTGTTCGACGTTTGGCCACACTTCGAAGTTTTTACCAACGCGCTCGGTGCACATTGCAGACATCAAATATACTACCGTGTCCTCAGGTGCAATATTCTGCCCACCAGTGATGCGTTTTTATAGCCAGTTATTCCCTGGACTTATTGTCGCTCCGTCCAATCCAGACCTCTGGACTCCAGCCGCGCCAGGACATGTGGATGTCGCTTTCTGTGCCATGTTTGCGAGCCGCAGCGGTGCGAAAATATCCTAGACGACCATTAGATGACGGAGGAGTTCCTCGGTGCTCCCTGGAGTCGATGACACCGGTAAGTGATTACTCCCTTACCGTTCACCCTGTCACCCATCCTTCCGGGACAGAAGGTTATTTCTTGCGAATGGTGTTGTCCCGCTGTGTTCCGTGTCCGCGTATAGGGATCAATACCAGGCTCGCAGTAGGGTGGCAAAGCACCTTTGCGTCAATTACCGACGTTGCAAAACTTCGACTTGTGTAGTTTCGAAAACAAGGTCTGCTCTGCCTCTTGGTTAGAGGAGTCGAGAATCCATGACCCGATCTTGCGAAATGTTGTTAAGTAAATCAAATATTAGTGTCAGTACTCGCAGGGAAACGCAATGAGAATATTCCCGCTCACGATACTTGTTGTTTGAGTCGGTATTTGGTGAGCCGTCTCCGAAGTCGTGCATTTGCAAGGTGATAAAAAAGGTGTACACCATCAGGACCTGGACGAATGGCAAACACTTGTTTTGGCTGGGCTTGTAACGTCCACTGCACCTCATGCAGGTTGTTTTTTTCGTTACTGCCGTTGATCAGTTCACCACGCAGGCTGTATCCTCAAAGTGCCGATGTAAATCATGATCTGAAGTATCTCATTACCCATGTGATTGGACCTTGGATTTACGGCTATGCAATTCTTCGTGGAGCCGGGAACGATTGGAATAATAGCCTCAGGACACCCTCCAGGAAGTCACAAAAGTCTACAGCGCACCGGCATCGTAGGCTTGTGATAAAAATGAAGCACTCAATCGTGAATAGATCTGTGAACGTGTCGGTCGAAATGTCCACAATCGCATTTAGTGAATAAAGGTAATTTACAGGAGTGTTCCCCAAAAGGAAGTCCCTGCAGTGGAAACAACAACTCGAGTACGCTTTCAAAGCCACACTTGACCAACACAAAAAATCGTCTCGGTGGCCTTCGTCCTCTACCCATTGCACTGACTACCACTGAATGCGTACACATTTCATCAACTCTTCCATTAATCATCACAAGCACGCGACTCCAGCTTCAACACCTACAGTTTTTCAACCATCTATTTCTTACTTCCACATGAACCAATACGCTCTTGATGCATCATCAAATAGATCTGAGTCTCCCGACGCGGCGCGATACGCGCCAAACACTGGATTGTATCAATTTCCTGGGCCACAGCCCGCATACATTCCAGGCTTCCGCTACTATTCACTGCCTAATGCAACTCCCGATGCCACTCTTCAAAACGCGCCTGCGAATGCTATTACAGGAGCTGCGAACACATATGTAAATCAAGGACCAGTGTTTGCAATGGGATTTGCTCCGCCGGTTGTATCTCAAGCACCAGGCGAAAAACGCATCGCAGAAGTCGTCGAAGGTCCCCACGCCAAGCGAGCTAAAGCAGAACCTAGCGCAATGCAGGACGACCCGTTGTTTGTGAGTTTTTGATTTTGATTTTGTATGGTCGCATTCTCAAACCTTGAGACAGCAACCCATGTTAGATGCAAACGGTCAATTCAATGGAAAGTTCAAGTGCATCAAGGATGGGATGGTGCTTTATCCCGAGAGCTATCGAAAGCACATTAAGACGAAGAAGCATGAAGGCACCAAATCAGAGAGGTACAAATGCCCTGTATGTCCGAAAAGGTGCGTATCCAAATTCTCGACACAAGCGCGTCTCATGATTAATATTATTGTGATTAGATTCGGGAGACGTGATGCCTGCAAGAGACATTACGACAATAGTGATTGCGGAAGGTCAACGGCTGGGCTCCTTCAGCCAATATCATTAGCTGGTCCAGCCGCTGCGAGCTCTAGCCTTGTCCCGCCTGTGGTGGTGCCCACGGTGGCATTCACCTACCATCACCCGTATGTCATGTCTGTGCCCCAGCACGCGCAGACCGCACCACCACCAGCAGGCACTCCCCAGCCATGGGAAATGCCCACTTTCGCGGCTCCTGCTCCCGCCCACTTTCAAATGGCGAATGACACGGTCCCCAGAGCACGTTGAAGACGATGAGGGCGACGACGACGACGCTGAATTTTGGGGGAAAATGAGATACGCAGATGAGGATAAGTTAGCCATCTTTGACATCTGCTCATTATTTTCTTGGACTTCTTAGCTGCTGTTGTACATCATACATCATCATTGTACCTGCTACTCACAGAGAATCTTTCTATTCTCCGTGGCATAACAGACTAAGTACTCATTCATACAATCTGGATTATCATCACTTTTTTTTTATCATCATCATCGGGATAATTTGGAGATTCGTTAGTTTACCTTGCAATACACATACTTCTTGCATGCACGCGCTACCAGTGGATGATTTAACGAGTGAAATGAACTGATTTGTGACATACATGTCCGAGTCCGTTCATCACGCATGAAAAATTCAACACTTATCAGACTTTTTTGTCATTTCGCACTTGATTCACACGAAGCTGCAGCGCAAGAAAAAATTAGAATCCAAACGCGAGCTTGTATATTATAATATTTAGGACAGGTTGATGTACGCCCTGGAACTATTTAGTCGGCTCGTGTAGCTATAACGATCGTTTGAGGAGATGACAGTGAAGAGCTTGGAACATGAAGACAGTGTTTGGAACACATACTCCATAAAGGTCGAAATGGTCTAGATGATAAGAAATGAGGAGCATGAGGCAAGTCAGAGTGAGTAACAGACCTTTATGCTGGTTGCCTGCAATTGACGTTACGTGTGTTGTCTACATTCCCGATGATTTTTCGCGATTATTTCTGAATAACACAAGTCATCACGCAAGTCAGCGCTGTACCATTGTGACACGATGCGGATGGGCTCGAGATCTAATATGAGACGCCTTTTGAAATTGGCTGCATAATTAGTCCATACGATCGCCAGCACAGTTGTGTCCTCGGGTATTACTGCTCCTGTGATATGATGAGTGGGCGAGCAGTAAGGATCCCGCCTTTGGACCAAGACAACAAATTCCAAACCCGGCTCTGGAAAATTTACGGTTATCGCCATATATCATTCGTCGTAGGATTGCTCCATGGGCACCATCAATGGTGCTACATACAACAGTCTCGATACCAACATAAGAGAAGTGATATCGGGATGGGGGTTCTGCGTGTTTTCTGAAGCGTCGGTGTGCAACAACTCCAGGGTGGTTGTGTTGTCGATACTGGCGTTTGAAAGGATCTTATCGGCGAGCTTGACTTTGTGCTGCAGCTGCGGAACAGGCACAAAGGTACAATAATTATTCTTGAGTGGGGGGTGGCGCATCGTTCGATACACACGGAAAGACAGCATCTGCAAATCGACGGTACATGGGATACAAACATGGCTAATTCGGCGAAATCTTGACGCAAGATCCATATGAATTAGCCACGTTTGTCTACCGACGTGCATGGCTAGCCTGAAGGATAGAATTTAGGATAAGTCAACTTTCTGATCAGGGTCCAAATGTCACACATCGGAGGTTTGGACATTTACCTCTTGCAAAATTTCAATCAAGAGCAAATCTAGACCTAGCCTGGAACGCTCTAAATCGCATTTAGAATGAGGTTTCACTGGTGGCAAAATGTAGTTAAATGTCAAAAAACTCCGTTGTGTCACCTCGAAAGTACTCATCGAGGCGACACATCTCCGTAATCGTGGAACCCAGACTGCGTAAGTGAAACTGATACTTTGTTGTGCGCCGGCAGTGGAACAAGCGAGAGTGGATACGAAGAAAGGCCCCATGGGGAGACATGAAGACTTTGTACTTTGTATGGTCCAAAATTAGCACGGCTGAGTAGCGCAGTCATCCTTACGGAAAAATCGAAATAAATTGAGGTACGCGAGCGAGGCAAGTTGGCGAACTCTCGTAAGATCCACAGCCTGGTTTGTGTTTGAGAGACTTCGAAACAAGCCAGATCAGATACACTCAGCCATATTTAGTGCTGGGCTGTGCACGGTGGTGCGGTGGAAGTGAGCGCAGCAACATAACCGGTGTCGCAGATGGAAAGACGTGGAATCTGCGACAAGATCGGATTTAATAGTCAGCTTACGCGTTGTGCCGAATCGGCATCGGGTAATTCCGTGGGGTACTAGCAACACGCCTCCTCAACGCAGTCCAGATAACACTCACTCGACCACATCGACCAAGATGTTGACTGATTCGATAACAACATCACCGTCGTTCTCAACAGTAGACGACTTTTTCAACCTCGACATACTGAACTCAGCTCCTTCAGCTTTCACCGCTTCTTCTTCGTCTTCATCCCCACGAAGCCCTTTCACTTTCTCAAATGGCGCAGACGACGACTTCTTCGCCCAATTCTTAGACACTGATGAGTTAACAAAGGGCCCTTCACTCCCATCACTCTCAGTCCCTTCATATGACTTTTTTGGAGGTGGCGCTAGTGCAAGTGGCTCAAGTCCTGAGAGCATCGATCCAAGCACTCCCATGTTCGCAATAGACCCACAACTAGTCGGAACTCCCGCTACTTCACACGACCATTCAGACCAAGATTCAAACTCTGACCAAGAACAAGAACCAGAGCTCGCGCCGCCTAAACGTTCTCGCCGCGGCGCCGTTGTTTCTGGTGGCATAAAGAAGTCATACGCTCCTTCTGAGAAGGACTCGAACTCGGGCGCGGGAAAATCAAAGTCCCCAAAGGACCTTGACCCGCTCAAGATCCTCGAACCCGAAGATTGGCGCCCAAGTCCCGAAGAATACAAGAAGATGAGCAGCAGAGAGAAACGCCAGCTCCGAAACAAGATCAGTGCACGGAATTTCAGGGTCAGGCGAAAAGGTTGGTTTCCTCTCTACCTCCTTTCCCTTTCTCACTTACCCTTTGGTTCAGAATACATCACAACCCTTGAAGGCGACATCGCAGAACGCGACCGTTTAATCGACGCAATCCGCTCAGAACTCGGCAGCTCCCGCTCAGAAAACACTGCCCTCCGTCAAGAAATATCAGCCCTTAAACGCTGCCTTCTCGAGTCCCGCAATCCCCCCGACCTTCCACCCCCAGCAGAACTGCAAACCGGCGCACCTCTCTCCCCACCCGGTTCACCTGCACCCATGCCGGTGTCCGTGCCTTCAACAACCCCACTCATCACGCCAAACACTCAAAAAGACCTCCCTTCATCTCCACGTCTGGGTGCAAGGCCGTTTTGGGGTGGATTTGGCGGTATGGGCGTCACACCTGTACACACGACGCTCATCCCACCCGTCGGCGTCAAAGCCGTGCTCCAAGAGAACATCAACCCCGCATTACACCACCCAGGCTCAATCGCCGAGAAGACAAACAGCCAGCTCAATGGCCTCGGTATGGGCATGGGCATGGGCGCATTCGACGCCTTTGCGGATACGAATCCGTTCACGCTCAAGACCCTCGACGCGTATCGGATGCAGTTGTGGGGGAAGATGGCCGCGCAGAATGCTCACCTCAACGGGAACTTCAACGCAAACGCACATGGGATGGGGTATACACCGCATGGATTGGCATCGGGCCTCAAACCAGCATATTTCGCATCATCGCCTCCTTCCTCGAAATCACAAGGTCTCAGTGGGAAGAACCCGTATCCTTCGCCTCCCCCGTCGCCTGGACTCAAACCGGCACCTACGCCTACGAGGGAACAAGCTGCGCTTGCTGCTATTGCGTCGCAGACGTTGCTTGGGAAGCTTGGGAGTGCGTTTTGGGATGCGTTTTCTGGGTCTGCTACTGGTGCAGGTGCAGGTTCTGGTGTGGGTGCGAGTGGAAGTGGAATTGCGATGAGAAAGGAATGGGACGCAGAGAAAGTGCGCAAGGTTCTAGAAGGCAGGGCAGTCGTCCGGGTCGTCGATCTTGACGAGCCCTTCCCCAACAAACCCTCTCCCTCTCCCTTGGTGATGCCTTCGGGTATGGTGGAGAGGAAGCCGTCGTTACCTGTGGGTATGGCGGAGAAGAAACAGTCGTTAGGGAGTGGGATTGCGTGTCCGTACACGGCAAATGTGTGCGATATTCTGGAGGAGAGTATGAGGAGTTTGACGATAGCGAAGAAGTAGAAGCAGGCTGGTCTGGCTTCTGTTCTCACCTTGGTTCCTTTTATCGTCCGCCCAGCCACGGTTTCCCTCCCGTTTCGCTCGTAATATCAATGTCAGCCTCGCATCCGAATACTTTCGTAATCTAGTCGAACCCCCGCTCCGCCTCCGTCCTATCGTTCTGCGCCTTCTGCGATGATTTTCTACAGCTGTTATCGAATTTCGTTTCATTGGCTCTTTCCCCAACGAATGTTCCCATCTCCCGACACTTACATCTCCAAATGACTGTTTCGTCCAACGAATCAAATTGTTTGTCTCTCCCTACGCCTGTTACGTCCCCAAAGAATTGTCTCTCTGTCTGATTCATTATATTTGCGGTCCGCGATGCTCGTCGGATCATCCCCCCTTTTCTCACCCCCATTTTGCGCTCTCCCCATTCTCCAATTCATGCTCCCCCCGCCTTTTCCCCGATCGTATCGCGCACCCCGCCACCGCCACTTTTACTTACCTCGAAATAGTCTTTTATATAGCTTGTTCTTTCTATGTACATATCAGTGAATGGAATTGGAATATTATATTGGACTTGTATTTCAAAGGGCGCGTTGATGAGTTGCTAAAAGTCGAGACTTTGTTGTGTTCTTGCTTGTCATTGTCGTCTCTTCTCTTGTTCAATCGCACCATGACTCACTGTGTTAATTGTTAGATCTTCAAGTTAAACGTCCCAGACGCCTTTTATTGCAGGAACAGCTCGAGTCTGTACACGACTTTATCACGAAGGCAAAGACCCCTATGCATGTACGGTCATTTGCCCGGTGATAACATCTCGTTTTACAGCTGTAAAGGTCTTGATCTATCAAGAGTCTGCGCATCGATGTGGGTTAATTTGGAAGATGAAAAAAATTGCATTTAGTAGTGACTAAGTACTAATCAACAAACCAGCATGAACTTCAACGTAGCTAATCATCTACGTATACAGGAAACAGAGTCTGTATTCTACGCTAGCCTCGTACCTCGACTAGCTTATAGAACCAACACTAGTAGGGTTATATCAAATAATATAGCTAAGCGAGGCAACCGAATTCTGGAACACCAATGACTAGATGCAAATTCCAAGCCTCGATACTACTCCTCGTCGTCATTCGTCCCCACTTCCACAAGCCTGGCGTGCCCCTCATGCACCGTTTCACAGAGAGCAATCGAGGGCAGAGTGTTTGTATCATCCAGAGCGTTCAACAACTGCTTGTACTTCTGCAGTTCCGGACTCACCTCGGACTCCTCCATCGTCGTGATGGTTTCTCTCACAGCCTGAAGAGCCGGGCGCCTCGCATTCAACCGGCAGTGGCACTCGACAAGCAATTCTTTACAGCGTAGCTGAAAGATCTTGCCACAGTATCCTATTTGATGTTGTAGAATTTCAAGGATTGGGACGGCTGCGGAGTACTCCTCCGCCTCCACCAATGAGTAGCACTGGTCGAGGGTGCCGCGCTCGCGGTGATGGGTGAAGGCGGAGCACCCGAACTGGTAAATAGCTTTGGAATATAGGTCGATGGCCTTCGCAGGTGGCAGAAGCTGGGCGAGATGGTATCGGCAGAATGCGACGTCAAGGTCCCGTCCCAGAAGCTCATAAAGGTCAATGGCTTTCTTCAGCCAATCGAGGAGTTGGGGCAGATGGGCGACCACTTGGAGGATCGGTTCCCTGATTCCAATGACCTTGATGTATTCTACAGATACACTGTTTCCGGAGACGCTTTGAATAACCGACAGAATGATGGAGTTGAATGCAGTCTTATAGCATGTCGCCGCCATTTCAAAGTCCCTGAAGACCTGGAATTTAAGGGCCAAGTTGACTGTTGACTGCACCGACGTTTCAGAATAGAAGTCGCAAAGGCTCAGTCCGTATCCATCTTTCAAATCTTCGAAGAGAGTATGAGCTTCCGCGACCAGTAGGTTTCGTTCTTTGGTGTCTTTCGACAATCGAGCAAGTGTCAGGAGACTGTGCGCATGACCCCGCTTTCCGGTTTCGCTGCTCAGAGTTGACAGACGCGCGCGCGCGTACTCTGCCGCTTGTTTCCAGTCTTCCTGCTCACCGTCCACACCTCCACGAGCAGCGGACTCTGTCCGGAGAACATGACATTCCATCTCGCCTACAACACTAGCATCATCCTTGGAGTTGCTGAAGAGGGCCTCTGCTCTCACAAGCAGCCCAGCACCTCCTAAATATGTACTGTTGTATCTGGCTTCCCCTTCGGTTTGGAGGGCGTAGGGAAGGAGGTGCATTCTTTTCCTCTCTGCGACTTCCACAACCTTGGCCGCTAGTCTCAAAGAGGGCTTCACTGCACATCGCGGCTTTAAAAACTGCAAGGCAGCTTCGACTGCAATGGGGGAGTCGATGTCGAGAAAGGTGAAGAGAATATTCTCAATGTTTATCTTCTGTTCCGTGAACTGCTGAACATTTTGAGGGAAGTCGGGTGTCCCGGGACGAAGACTTCCCTTCATTTCGATGAGCGCGATGAGCTTCTTAAGGAAGATATCTTGGGTTTGGAAATCCAAAATGGAAGTACGGGTAGCGTATTCTCGGAGAGGGTCTTGATAGGACGAGATGGTCACCAGGCTCGCTGTCGAAGTAGGCTAAGGCTGATAACTGTTTACAAACTGAGGAGAATGTATCTACGGGTAACCCGACCAGTGTCTGCAATCGGTTTTGTGATATGCCACTGGGCAGCGAGGCAAGGAAACGGAATACATAGAGTGCATGGTGATCAAGCCTGTCCTCTGGCGGATATGCACGAATAGATTCTTCTAAAGATTTGACATCGTGATCAATTCGCGTCCCCAAAAGATTGCTTTGTGGGTCGTCAACAATCCGGACCAAGTCCTTAACCTGAAGCCGACTCCGACATGCAAGATCGGCAAGGATCATGATGTATTGGGGTATCCCCCGAACACGCACTAAGAGTTTGTCCAGCGCATCTCGCTGGAGGGGAACTGGGTAAAGTGATTGGAAAAGATATCGCGCCATCTCTAGAGAGAGAGGTTTCAGCTGCAAGAACCACCCTATCTCGGGAGGCGGAGCGGACGTCCAGCCAATGATGGTCAGAACAAGGACGAGCTTGTCAATGCTTGAGAGTGCCTTGATGACCGCATCCGTAAATGATTTATCCAGGGCGTAAAGGTGGTCCAAATCATCGAGTACGATAACTCGACGTACAACGGCAAGCCGTCGGATCGCAGCGACTAGTGTCTCTAACTGGTCTTCGTGCGCAGATGTGGAGAATTCGGTCTGAGGAACACCTATCTCCCTGGCTAATATCTCAAGAAAGTTTGATGTATGGGTGATGATACGACAATCGATCCAGCAACGACGACGAAAGGTGGCGGAAACAGATGGGTCGTGGATTGCTTGGAGGACAAGCACTGACTTTCCAATCCCATGTCCACCTGTACAAGCGATACAGGAATGTGGCTGATTGTGATCGATAAGTTCTCCAATGATGGATGACAATTCCTGCTGCCGAATGCGTGTTACCAATTGTGGGTGCAGCTCTCTACTCCATCTTAAGCGGCAATGATACTGAAGCAATCTCAGACTCACGGAACGTCGGAGCCCTCGGCGGTAGTGTAGGTGAATATACTTGGTATCAGGGAGAAGAAACGCGATGCCTGTGTTGCCAGTCAGTAACTTTGTTCATCTAAGCCTAAACTTTGCTGACCAATGACATTTCAAATTTCAATGAAAAAAGGCAAGCTTGAATATCAGGAAGTCTGTTCTACTGGAGGCTCGTCAGTCCAGTAGAGCTCCGAGTATACATACCTGAAGGTGTCAGTGTGTGGAGTCCTATTCCAACTTGTTCGCTTCCGACTCGGACATGAGCTAAATCTCACCAAATCCCCCACTGCGCCGCATCGCCCAGGACAGCATTTGACCGCATGTGACACACATGCACACCTTCAGGTTTCCATTCCCGTGCCCTATGTGATGCAGCCTCGATGATGACCCCCAACTCCGAGTCAGTGAGTATCTAATATGTTGCTCTTGCTTAATCGTATGCCTTCGTGCTGCCTCAACCATTCCATTAGTTTCGCAACCACTGCTCCCAGTGCTCCGCAAATTTTTCGTCATGTTATTATGATCATTGTTCACAAATACTGACCTAAGCAATAGTTTTGATGCGGCAAATGTTCAGATTTGAATCTTGCCTCGTGTTGGAAGTGATTCAAGCGAACAAGGCTCGGCTGAGTAGGAACAGACCTCATACCTTCTTCAAGTTGTCCTCTCCTGGGTCATTAGAATGGACCAGGCAGATCTCTCTCAATTACGCACTGAATTCACAAAATTGTCCAATGACCTGGCCAACTCCCGGCTGTGCGGAACCGACCTGGATGATTTGAAGCTTCCACAGGATTCTGAATTCAAACTTCGCCTCAAAAAAAGGGATAAATTCATGGCAAAAGCCAAGGCGTTCTTAAACAGTTGCGACATATTTCTGCAGCCTCTTGCCGGCACGAGTCCGATTGCAGCTCCCTTGTATGGCGGTCTGAAATGTATCGTCACAGTGAGTAGGTCCCTCGATAGCACCGCCACATGTTGACACCACATCCACAGATTGCTGCTGCCAAAGCAGAGATACTAGACGGTAGCATCTCTATACATCAATGCGCATGGACTGTGACTGACTGGTATCAGAGGTTATTTGCGGGCTAAATGAAGTCTTGAATGGTCTCCCCCTGATCATCCGATCCGAGCGGATTACGAACCTTTCCGATGAAGAACGTCACGCAATCATCTCGGCTTTCAAGGCATTTGTCGCCTTCATGCAAATTCTAAGGAGTTATGTAGGCGGTGAGTACCTCAGTGTCATCGTCCTATCGAGACTTTATTGAACCTCGGACCTAGAGAAACACGAATCAGTCATAACAAAGTGTATGTTCTCAGTTTCATGCGAAAACATGTGGCTAAGCAAATATTTGGGTAGTCAAGAGGGTTGCCGGATCTCAGAATATACCGGCTAGGCTTCGGGCTGCAAGAGAAGAGATGCGAACGGCCCTTAATTCAGCACACTATGGAACTTTTGTCGCTTATGCAGAGGACGAGCAACAAAAGTATATTTGTGAGTGGAATTAGTCCTTCGGGCATATCCAATAATGATTATCATTTCTCTTCTTTCCGTCTTTGATAGCGGACCGAATAGAAAATGTGAACCGCCTCCTTCATTGCACAAACTATGAAGATCACCTCGACATGTATCTGACCAAATCACTGTGCATTAAAAATCCCTGCGCCTGGAGCAAATCCCACCCATTCATTGCAGATTGGCTATCGACAGCAACGATCCCGAAGTTGTTTATTTCGGGGAAGCCAGGCACAGGAAAATCCGTCTTGGCAGCTCACATGATTGACATAGCTCGGAAGCAGAAGGAGGATACTGGCCACCGCGGAGTGTTGCTTTACTACTTCTGTGGAGCGGATCCTGCAGCGGATCAGTATGCCGATATACGACAAGAGACTTCATCGAAAGCCATCCTTATGACTTTATTGCGGCAAATTGTGTCAGCATGCCATCACAACACGGCAGGTCTTAGCGAGGTGATGAAGTATGTGTTGGCCTCTGGACACGGCATGCTTTCAGAGCTGGGACTTCGGACACGAATTGCAAATTTACTGGAATCATTCGACACAGTTAGGTGCGCATACTATCTGCCCTTATTGTTTACTCTTGCTTACTTCGTCTTTGAAGGATCATCATTGACGCCGTAGATCATTGCGAAAATCGTGCATTTCAGCAGGACGGATTGATCCCATGGATACTTAACAACATGACTGCCCATGCGCGTATCCTTCTCATTGGATGCCAAAATCCGCATGTAGCCAGTTTACTTGCTGGGCTGCCCACTGATAGTTCTTGGAAGTGACGGCACCACGCAATCCGATCTTGAGGCGTACGCACGTCATGTCGTTCAAATTTACATAGGGTCAGATGACCTTGATGAGGCCCATCTCGTCCAAAATCTCGTTATGCGATCCTGAGAATATGTTCCAGTACATATTCTTAGTGAAGAACCTGACACAGAATCCTCTTCTGTATCATCTGGAGAGACGGATCCAGTTCCTGAGCGACACTCCGATTGGCATATTCGGAATGTACAAGTACTATCTAGCTGTTCAGCTTCAGCGATTCTCTGACTCTGACCAAATGCATCTTGAACGTGTCCTGGAGATCCTTTTGCAGTTTCTCACATTTTCGCCAAGCCCAGTCACTCCATTAATTTTCCTGCAGGCGTTGCAGTCATGCCCTTTGGTTCAAAGGCTAGAGCTTAACCCGGAATCAGACGAACGTGCTATTTATCTCGCACAGCACGCTGCAGGCGTTCTATTCGATGTTCGAGTGACAACCACTGGAGTACGACATTTGGTCCCGGTCCATAGCACACTTTCCGAATATTTTCTCGTCTCTGGTAGCAATCAGAGATACAACACAGATGATATTAGCCTAGCCACGCAGGAGGCGCTAGTATCGCTACACAACGCTGTTAGAGAGACAGGTCCGAAGTCCCTGCTCGAGCTTTGCTGCAAGGGGCTTCAACATCAAGATTTCAACGGGTTTCTCCACCGATATCAGTACGCTGCTGATGTCTGTCGCCAAAGTCTCGGGGATACTTCAACTAGAGGGGTTCGGCCCGATATTTCTCGACAAGAAATTGATGGTGAAAGGCTCCAAGCGCAGCTTTGTCGGGATTCTACGTTCTCGATTTGCGACTCGCTGGCGCTTGAACGAAGTTGGATGGACCGACAGTGGGACTCCCTAAAGGAAGATGGGGAATGGTTCAGGGAGCATTCTGGTGTTATGGAGGATTACGAGTCGCTGGATGAAGAGACTTTGGCGCCGTCTCTCCGCCTCGAGATTTCCCGATGGCGCAATGTCGTTTTTCCACTCATGAAAGAGCAAATGGAGCTCAGGCAAAAGGCACTGTCTGAGCTGCAAACCAGACATTTGAGTGCGTATGCATTCAGGTAAGTTAGCTCAGGTCATCTTTATGATGGAATTGAAACAGGTTGTTCTGAATAGGAACACAATCTTCTACCTACATCTGATGAACCAGAAAACAAGCCAGTATCCGAGTTCTCCCTCGTTCGAAGGTCTCATTCTGCACTACCTGGACCAACTGGAAAACCTCGTGCCTATATTGGTTTCGGTCCAAATCCTCCCATTCTCTGAGTCTTTTGAAGACTCGACCTCCCCGACTGCCAAGTTAGCAACTATGATCTGTGGATTGGAGCAGCTCACCCGAGCGATCCGAGAGTTGTTGCCGACACGAAAGTCGTATGCTCGTCAGCTTTTAGGAATGATACACTTCCTTTGGGCCACTGGGAGTGCCAACCTGGGCACACTGTTTAATACGGAGGAGATTTGGGCCAGAGAGTACTCTGAACTGATTCTCCCAGGCTTCAACACCAATAACATCCCCAAAAAACTCATTCGACACACGTTGGAAAGTGTGTTGCTAAACCTCGCTGACGCGGAACGTATCTGCTTACTCACCAAACACAACTCACCGGTGTCGGGAATCTTTGCTTCTGTATTCGTCAGCTGCGCCAGACGATTTCCCATCACTTGTTATTCCAAACATTCCACCCCACATCCACTTCCATACGGAAGGGAAGTCTGGTGCCCGAGTTTGTGAAACGTGAACCAGGTTTTACAAACGCAGTATTACTTCATGGTGCAGTGAGAATCGACACTATAGGGTCAGGACAATCTGCAACCCAGCATTCTGAAAACATGGAGCATATTCCTCGGAGCCATGTTTATCATTCTAGGATTCATTTCATCACATCGCACCTGTTTCATCTTCAGCTTGTTTTCTGCCCCATTCGATACAACCCATGGGTTGATGCGACAGGCCTCAGGCTGGTCTTCAGTACAACTTGTGGCATCCGCTGGGGTCATAGGATGCTTTTGTGATAGGGTACGGGCGGACACAGCGATGATCAGCGCAATACCCTTTGCATTGGGTGTCCTTTTGGTGCTAATTTCTCCACAATCTGCATCCTCGCCGCTCGTCACATCCATCGACGCCATATCCACTGACCATCTGATGTTTCTTTCTGTGGTCCCCATTTTGCTCGTCTCTTCCCATGATCAGGGCTTCTGGACAATGATCGAAAGTACTGGGGTGCTCTATGTCGTTATTCGTCTGCTTGCCTTTGCGGTTGACAAGAGCGGTATGAAGAGGAAGCGTAGAGATCTGGCCCGAATTGGCCGGAGGTACAAGGGAAGGAATGAAGAGCAAGCAGGGTTGCCCAACTTGCAGATTGACTTCTGGCCTTTCGATGTAATTTTTAATGTCGTTTCACCACCTAGTTGCATGCTTAGTCCTATTGTACTAATAAGTCGTATACAGTAACAGGATACCATCATGCTTGATTGTTGTCCGGCTTTCAAAGAGTACCGCATACAAGCTACATACGAAATCTCGAGGACATATCTCGTTCTAACTCTTCGCCACTCACTCAATATACACTCCAGCAACCCATCCATCCAACACTGCGGCCCATGCCCGACCAACGTGGTAATATAGTCCATCTGTTCTTGAATAGGACTTTCCTACAAGGAGTCCTCTTCATCCGAGCATACAGTGAGCACTTAAACTGTCTGAACTTGAAAGGCCAAAAGTTCTTCGTCGGAAAGCACGTCGTCGTAGTCACCTATCATACACAGTGATCCAGTCGGGAGTCACCGAGTCACCATTGGGATTGAAACAGGTGACGGGGTCTAGGTCGTCACTAGCTATCACTCGTCAAGGTGGTAATTCCACCTCGCTGAAACAATACGGGCATATTTGAGATTGCGACTGAGTAGAACTTACGCAGCTAAGGCGCCTTTGGGTGAATTATTAGTAGTGCTTTTTTGTATGTGACTCTGCTCTGGGGTTGGGGAGGCCGCCTAGAGTTCGAAGTGTAACTCATATAATAAAGGGCGCAAAAGCATCGGGGCAGAAGCACTCACATTCCTGGCGAAGTCACCATCAAATGTTTTCCACTTCGCTATGTCGCTATTGTTGAATGGGATTCCAGGAAAGTTGCAACGGCGAGTCGTACGGTATCATACTTTTCCTGAAGGGGCTGCTCGTCAAGCTTTCAAGGTTGGCAAGTACTCTGCACAGGGGCGCCGTCTGTGCTATCAATATTTATTGATAGCCTTCGGCTAAGTTTTGACGTGGTTTCAAATTCCAGGGATGGACACAATCAACCAATCAGGGCCCGTTGAGGTTTCGAACTCCGCGACCAACCAAGTTATAGGAAGGCAATTATTCCACGATAACCTGCATGCATCTCAAAAGACCATGGAAGTACTATCAGATGATATCAAACTGATAATCATCAATCATAGCATCTCATCGATATACTCCACTTCCTCAATCTCGAAATCCCGAGTCTCCTCGATCCCTTTACACTTCCGTAGGCCCCATCGCCGAGGTCTTTGATCCGCTGGTTATTTGCCGCCGTTGGAAACATAAGAATCTCGTTTGAACTCGCAGAGATGGAATGATGGCAAAGTTAGTGACCCTCCAAGGTCATGACCGCCGGTGCCAGGCCCAGAATCGACGTGTTTGCTGCTGCACAAATTTGGGTCAAGCTGCTAGTGGGTGGAAACCATGTTGGTTGTATTCGCCAGACATTGCACTGGCAGTGTGACAAGTATGTCAGTGGTTGATTTGAATATTGATGTGGATATCTTCGAGTGAATGAACGTCGGGTGAAATTCAAGCCGAACCCGTAACCTTTCGGACTTCATTCTTATCTACAAAGCACCGAGTGGTTGTATCTAGCTCTGAGGCAACAGACTAGGAAATACAAATGCAAGTCTACACTGAGTGCACATGAAAATCGGGAAGGTAAACAGTTCAAAAATCTGAAATCCGAATGTATCTTTTTGGAAACAGGCTGCACATAAGCCTGCCTAGATGCTACACGCGAAGTCGTCAGATTAACGTGTCAATCAGCAAGCTCGGAGTACACACCAACTTGATCATGTGCCAATATGCATGAACACTATACGCTGGTCTAGGGGCATGTCCTTGTCGCGAGCCAATGAGTGGACCGCTTGGTGCAGCGCTTGGGCAGCTCGCTTGGAATTCATTTTGCCATCTGCACACAGGTTTTTGTAGAATGCCTCGACTAAGCGCTGCACAGTACTATCAGTGACCTTCCATAATGTCCCAATGACGCTCTTGACCCCAGCGAATTGCAGGCCGGCCGCTAGGTGTATCACTTCGTCGGGCGTGGCAAAGTCACCGACTGCAGTCTCACAGGCAGAAAGAAATGCGAATTGGTGGAGAGAGAGATCCATTTGGGTGATATCGAGGAGTGAAAGCGGTTGGTCGCGCATGAGAAAGGCCGACTTGAAGGGATCGTCAAAATTCTGTGTACCATGACACGAAAAATGGAGCCAAGTATTGTCTCGCAGCGCACGCAGCGCCCTCGATTTCGTTGCATCAACACTCGTTATCTTCGTGAAGGAAACAGTTGGGGGAGGGGGCAAAAGACTTCGCACCAAGTCCAATTCAGGTTCCACGCATTCCAAAGTGAATGAAGCACCGGCCGGGCAATCCTGACCAATGGCAGCAAAGGGCACCAACGGACTCCTGTCATGACTTCTACGAGCCCTCATCAGCGCGGTAAGCGACGGCGTGTATGAAGAAATATATTGCTGCGAAAGGGATGCTCCATTTGCCCTGTATTCGCCGGCAGCATGCAACGGCAAGAAATTGAAGAGCAGCGTTGGGCACCACCATATTCGGGAACCTCTTCGTGCAAATCCACCCAGATGTTCAGCCACCGGGCGGACGACGTCATCCCACAACTTCCTCAAAGCTTTTATCAGCGCTGTTTGGTTCCCTTTAGGACCGGCGTCTTTTCCAATTGCCTCTCGGAGTATGAGCTCTAATCGGGTGAGTTTCTCCAAATCGGTAGGGAGTTGGATGCTAGTCGGAGGTTGTGTGTGTTTGATAATAATGGCATCGCAAGACGACTTGCTTGCAATGAGCATGATGATAGGCCCGTCACGAGCTGCCTCTCGGAGACCGGCGAACATGGGGGGGAGCAGGAAGCGGGAGAAGCCCTCGATCGTCCGGATCTCTTCTACAACTCCATTCCAGTTCTCCACTAGACGCCTGTAGCGAGTCGCTGCTGCTTCTACATCGACACTCGGGGTGCCATCCGCATGGCTCGCAGGAGGTTTATCGAGGAGGGAGCTGAGGTCTCTGAATCTCTTCACCAGGGCCGCTGCGTGATCGCTGTGTGTCTGGAGACTGTCAAGAGGCGTGCGGAATCGTGTCATCTGGGTCCATATGATAGTCCTGCCTTGTTCCAACAACTCAACAGCACGACACACGTCACCACTACGAAGAGCACATGATGCAGCATCCACGGCAAGGGTACTTGGGAAGTCCTTCATGGCACTATGACGGGATGATACCGAAGCTGTCGCGGACATATAAGCGTCCATAAGTTGCATGGAAGTCCCATACGCCTCCAGTTCAGTGCCATGTCTGTGTTGATCGGCATGGCGAACCCAATCTAGACTTACTCGCAGGCGATATAGCAAGCCTCCAGGCACGAAGTTTGCTGCTGCCTGGAAATGATGCATAGCAACATTCAGACTGTCAGTATCTTCGCATGGGCTGCCAGTGCCGTGAAGTCTTGAGCGATGGAGCGACAGATAGACGGTAGCTAATGATCTATGGACCATTAATCGACGAGGATCATGTTGCGTCAACAAAGTCAAGGCACAGCGGAGGTTTTCTCTTGACTCATTGAGGTCTCCTACATCCCCATGGTGATCGAAGCGGGTGGAAAGTTGAACCGCAAGATTGTTCAATGACATGGGCCGATCTGTGTGACCGACAGGGCGCAAAGCCAACGCTTCCCTGTTAAGTGCGATGGCCTCATCCAAGTCTTCGGCATTGCCTCGGTGATCAAAGCGGGTGAAGAGTCCATTCGCAAGATGGTTTAATGACGAGGACCGATCTGTGTGACCGACAGGGCGCAAAGCCAGCGCTTCCATGTCAAGCGCGATGGCCTCATCCAAGTCTTCAATATTGCCTCGGTGATTGAAGCGGATGGACAATCCATTCGCAAGATTGCTCAATGACATGGACCGATCTATGTGACCGAAAGGGCGCAAAGCCAACGCTTCCCTGTGAAGTGCAATGGTCTCATCCAAATCTTCGGCATTGCCTCGGAGATCAAAGCGGATGGAGAGTCGAACTGCAAGATAGTTTAATGACATGGACCGATCTGTGTGACCGACAGGGCGCAAAGCCAGCGCTTCCATGTCAAGCGCGATGGCCTCATCCAAGTCTTCGGCATTGCCTCGGTGACCAAAGCGGGTGGAGAGTCGATTCGCAAGATTATTCAATGACGAGGACCGATCTGGGTGACCGACAGGGTGTAAAGCAAGCGCCTCACTCTGAAGCGCGAGAGCCTGATCCAAGTCTTCGTCATTGCCTCGACGCTCAAAGCGACTGGCCAGCATTGTGCCCAGATCAGCGAGCAACTGCCCTCGGCGAGCATGCATGATGCTGTAGTATCCCAGTGCATCATAATGAAGGGATATCACTTCATCTGAGTCATGGGGATCGTCTCTCGATAAACACCACTCTGCTCGGTCAGCAAGTTGATCCGGCGATAACGGAAGTACGGATGTAGCGGGCCACTCCTGTCCAAAATCATTCACGCTAACGCTTGCAGCTGGATGTAGCGCAGATGTGTCGATTGCAAGCAAAGCTGCTCTGTGAATGTGGCTGTTGGCGTGGCAGATATCGAGGGCTTCGCTCAGTAACTCTTTAGCCGCATCATGATCCGTCTCAATTCCCCGTTTCGCAAAGCGACACAGTAGAGCTATGGCAAGATGAAACTGGGTGACGGGTCGGTCTGGATGACCAGAGGGACGCAAATCAAGAGCATCTTGAAAGACAGAGATGGGAATGTCGAGGTCAAGGTGTGTTTCATTGGCTTGGCAATTAAGAAACTTTGCGGTAGCTAGGTTGAACAATGCTGCAGGGCGGCACGGATGATCAATGGGGCAGATATCCAAGGCATGTTCAAAATGATTTATGGATTGCTCGAGATCACTGCTGTTCTGCATCCTGCGGTATCGTGCGAGAAGACCATGTCCGGCGTCCGTCCTTAGCGTTAATGCATCCAGTTCGCCGGACGCGAGCTACGCATCACAAGCTCTCAACATCAGAATATCAGATTGTATTGGTCACTCACGGTAGTAAGGGAGCAAGCATTTGCGACGTCCTTTTCATCAGAAAGTCGCTGCTCCAGTGCCATGAACAGTGAAGTACACGGGGATACCACCTCCCATGGCTCGGGCTGAAAGATTATAGCTGTGATTTTCGTTAACATCCGTATATGTCGTTGCAAAAGACGTCACTGACGATGTGAATTTTCGCTGTGATCCAGCAATTCTCGAACGGAAATCTCGAATTGCGGAGGACTTCTCCATGACAGAGCATGGGACCCGATTCAAATGAGGCGTACACGCTGATCCGAACTTTTGAGGATGGCTCGCAAGGCCTAGAGTCTTTCTCAATACCTGTAGGAAAGATGAAATTAAGAACAACTTACAGAAGTATGCGCTCGTGCCATTCTATGACAGCCTGATCTACGTATGCAGGTTTGTTGCGTGTCCAGAATTCAGCGCCGTCAGCCTTTACTGCTACATGGAAGCCAGCGGGGATCCGTCGGAGGCCAAGAGTGAGATCAGTTGCACGAATAGCTTGGGGGAAATCGTCAATACGTGCTGGAACGGTGATCGATATCGAATACCAGTAACCACGACTTGTGGCACTCCAGCGATGTGTGTCTCTCCCGAGTCCTGGGGTTGTTCTGGATGGCTTGACTCCTCAGCCAAGGCTTGCAGGGTATCATCGAGAGGGTCTGGTACAGAGTCTATCTGAAAACGAAATAGCAGAGTAACGAAGAAATAAAGCGTCGCTAGAATTACTTTGAAAGAACATTGGTATGCGTTGAATGAAGATAGATGACACATACTGTTGACGACTTGTAGCACCTCACTGATCACGATGTTTGTCTGTCCTAGGTTATCGGGGCCTTCGGGGTGGCTCGGCTCCTCTCCCAAAGGTGGAGGGTGGTCACCGTTAAAATGGCCAGGGAGGAAGCTCGACATGTCACGGAGGGCTAGATTCAAACTAAGACTTGAGAATAAGAAGTGCTGAACGTCACGAAACAGTGCAGTACCTATGAGGTCTTGGTATCTTAGAAAGGACGAAACCACAGCATGCACGTGGCATCCACACCGCGCAGCAATGTGCTGCCAGCGCCAATGTCAACAGGACAGAAGCGACCGTGACATGAGAAATATCAAGCCAACTACTGTACTAGTAGCGGGGGCAATCTAGCCTCATTGACTATGAGGCTCATCAAATTTGGTGACTGCAGGGGCACGGATTGAAGTAGCCAAAATGATGGAGTTGTCGCCAGAGCTTTGCAAAGGAATTTGGTACCGTGGCTCTCCCAGTGGGCCAACCCTGGGGTTCTGCAACATTTTCTATAAATCTTTTGTAACTCCTCAACCACATCATATTATTGTCTTCTTCAGATTTGCAGAATTATAGATTTGTAGCTGCTCTACGTATATCTGATTTTTGCTGAATTAAAGGATTTTGTGGTGGAGTGTCGGATGAGTCGATGAAGGCCGAGAACATTCAGGGTCTGCAGAACATGGTCATTGGTCACGTTGTGATATACGTCGTCAACAAGGTTATGTAGTAGAGGAGATTGAATTTCTTACACACGGCTGTCAAGAATTTCCGAGTCATACATGTCCATCACTCCTCCGTCTATAGCATCTCTACGAGCTCATTCAGTAGTATGATATCCAATAACCCTTCCACCAAGTACTATGGCTCATGCCAGATCGACTCAGATAGTCCATATTCTCTTGAACAGGGCGCGCATCATTATGGATTAATCTTCATCCGAGCTTGTGCTAGTGAGCACGTCGACGGTATCAAAATTTTATCAGAGAGTACATCACCATCGCGTACAACGATCTACTCCGGAGGCACCGACCCATCCTTGGGATCGAAGATTGCAAGTCTGGATATATAACGCATAGATAGCCTTGTAACGAACCGAGTCCGTACGCGCGCATCTTGGCAATATTCTCAATAGCACTGTGGGAAGTAAAAACACTGAAAATCAGTGTATAGAATCCTGAAAGTCAATGTTCAAAATACTGACTTTCAGGGTTTTGTGTATTATGACCGCAGTCATAGTCAGAACTAAAAGTTATGCTATGCCAGAATTCAGTGTCTAGAGCCCTGAAAGTGACATTTTTCAGTGTCAAAAACACTGACATTAGTGGTATTGAGTTTCCCAAATAAATTCACAAATTAAAAAATACAATTCAGTGGGGTTGAACTCATGACCTCCCAAGCTCAGGAAACACCACGGACAATTCCAACTGACACACAACCCGTTCAGCCATAAGGCCTTTAGAGATTATGGTAAGAAGTAGTATATATGTAACTCGCGTGGACTTGGAAAAAAAAAAAGACGAAGACAATACCTTATAAAATAATCTGATGCAAGCTATTCAGTGTTTTAAGTACTGACAGCACTGGCCAAGCGAACACTGAAAAATCAGTCAGTGTTTTACAGCTATTTCCATATCGATAGGCCAAAATCAATTTTACAAGCTTACCGCCTTTGTTTAGTTTTGGAGCGAAACAAACAACCGCCTCCCCGCCTTCCCTGACTTTGATGTCACATATTTCTTAATTCGAGCATTCGGATGTTGTCAGGCTACGTCTAGTTCGTTTCCGGCACTGGCAAGCAATGACATAGTATATATATGATGATGGTAATATTTCAGCGCTGCAGCTTCAGTACTGTTAGAGGTATATAGCAAGTGAATCGATACCGGTGATGAGGCTACATAACTCGTCCGTCTCTAACTCTGAATCTCACCTTACCTTGTCGTCATTGGATGCATCGATGATGAACAGCGCCAATGTTACCCTCACGCTGTATGACGTTTCGATCCCGAAGCTGTGCTGCGCCTTTGTTGACATTTCTGACTAATTACTCCAAAGATAAACAAGGTCGGCGAGTTGTGTAAAATCGATTTTGGCCTATCGATATGGAAATAGCTGTAAGCACTGACGGACGTGAACACTGAAAATAACGGGTTTTTTTTCCAGTGTCTACAACACTGGGATCTGTCATTCAGTGTTTCTCACACTTACTCTCAGGGTATTTACTTCCCACAGTGATAGTTTATCTCGTCGCGCTCGGACAACACATTGGATGAGTCATTCAGAAGAAACTGCACATCTGTATAATTAGAGATCAGGCTGACGGACAAGTTTGAGATCGGTTTGGGTCATGATCTGATGGCCATTAGAAACTACTACGATGAGAGCTGCCTTCAAGGTATCAAACGACTTCAATAGAATTAAAGGCATGTTGAGATGTAAAGAAAACTGGCCGCTCAATTGAGCGTATTATCCAAGGTGAGAACAGAGAGTTATTTATGTTGTTTGCATTACACGGCAACACTGCGAAATGCGAATGGACCGTTGTAATACCATAAGATAATCGTACATGAAGTCAGCCGATGGAAGTCTGGTTGCTTTAGCAGTTGAGCGTTGCTAGTTGAGGATTGTGATAGGCTGTAGATTCAGACCTCGCCACCGCAAACTCTGACATTGACATCGTGACCATCGTCGATTCCACTGCACGACAGTCGGCTTTCCAAAGATCAAGTTGCATGCGTGTTGCAAGCAGCCCCTGGAAGAGAATTTGTGCTCTGTTTGGTCGTCAGTCAAAGCTCGATTCAATGATTATCGTCCTGACATTTCCATGATACCAGTGGGCCATGTCACAATCGGAATAAGCAAGATGCCAACAATATTGAGGATGTTTAGAGCTTTTTGAATGTTATTCATTTCACCAAGAAGGAATATGTCACGTACCCACGCTGGCTCCGAAATACATGATATTGTTCCGCACTAACGATTTGAGCAGCTGTCCTGAAGCGGCGCGGTATTGACTAAACACCCGATACATGCTCATTCCAAACAATCCTGTAAATCCATGACAGCAGGATAAGTTGTTGGCGCGACGTAATGCTCGGGGAAATGCTACTGACCTATCTCCAGGCTGACCAAAGCCACAAAGCTCACAAGGAGCCACGATGCGCCTGGGTTAGCTTGTCCATAACACGAATCTACATAACCTTGAGCGAACGAATGATAACATGAGTGGTTTGACCTGCCGGCGTGGATGACCCTAGTGTATATTCGGAGGGAGGTAATATCTGTGACACATGTAGCCTGGTCGTGGTGTTAACAGTGGCAAAGTCAGTTAGCTTGAGAGTTCACCAGATACGCAGCTAAGAGACAGAAAAGGACTCGTCTACTGCAGCCCCACAGAGCATAGGTTCGCAAAATAAAAATAACTAATTTTGCGTTTAGTGGCCAACCGACAATCCAGCATGAACCAGCGTACATTCGACACAAGCCATCTGCAGGAAAGAGAACCCTATACTGCATGTGAAAGATGAATTCTACCAGTCACAGATCTGACGTACAGATGCTCGAGCGAAGTAACACCAGGCACAGCTAAACAACAATTAGCGGAGGAGAAAGTGAGGTTGCGACCCGGTACATTATCGTCGATATAGACTTCCCCGACTATTTCATCTATAATGAGGTGTTGTAAGCTGCCTTTGCCCTTGGCGCACACAAAAATGTCGAGCTCTTACATATTCGCAAAGCCCCAATAATGAAAGGAAGATAGCGACACAGGATGAATATAGTCTTGACGAAAGTATACCTTGACCTCACGATATAGTCGATCTGTCAAATTGAGATTCAATAGGCTCGGGGGAGCTGTTTCTCCTACCTCCTCGTCCAGATGGGTGACAACATCATAAACCTAAAGAGTCAATTTGTAGAATCACAGACATACAAAGTAAACCGACCACGACTGTGAGTGCCGACACTAAATTATATGTTAGTTCAAATAGTCGCAAGGCGTGTAGTAACCAAGCTATAAGCTCACATAGGATATACTAATTCCAATCTAAACTCAGTGAGCAATCTGTACACGGACGAGATGACTTACACCAGCAGTATGATTGACCATAGGGAGACTTTCAGCTGTACGTAGAGGATGATTGTCAAGAAACACATCCTAGTAGAGAAGGTATCCACACTTATCTTTATGGCATCCCGTATAGGCCGGGTGTAAACAGGCGAACACCGGATGATAAGCTAGAGCATTCAGTGAATCACCAGTGCCAAATGATGGGCTGTGTATACTCCCAGCGTCAATAAGACTCTGAACTTGTGCATCGCGAGCCGCCCTGTCATGAAAAACGTCTGTCGAGACATAGAACAATGTTTAGAGTAGATGTATGTGTATAAGCCTATCAGGGCGTTGGTGCCGAATGTTGCACAATGAGTGGATTTACCCTGGTTTCCGACGACAAATGCTGTGATCTTGAGCGGTTCATGTTGCTGTAAATGAAATCACCCCCTAAGCGGACTTCCCTTTAGCAGCACTGTGTCCCTTGGCTATATCACCTTATCTGTACAAATGAAGTTGTGAGTTATAGACCAGAGAGTGCAGACAAAGAGTGTGCAGGATTGACAACACCACGATGGGTCGTGACAACGTTTTTTGTATTAAACGAACTTGTTTGTCCTTTGGGGTCGACATCGAATATAGCCCTATTCGCAGGAAGCTGTGTCTTAAGGTTTTCAGGGCAATCATCGCTCGAGATGGCAACCACTCGAAGGAGTTCCAGCTTGACTTCACCTGTGTGACACCATTAATTACCCTAATTAGTAACGGACATGTGATGTGATGTTTGTTACTAACTAGGGGGATAAGTCTATGCTGCGGTGCTTCAGCGAGTTCCGCAGCACTCAGCAGTCACTTCGGTAGATAGGAAAACCTGTAAGATTAGATATAATAGATTTAATAGATAAGGTTTATCTCCCTTGTCCGACAAAGCCGAGAATGGCGGCAACTTCCTGATGCTTCTCCCACGTGATGCCACGTCTTCAAACCTTCGTGCTCGTCGTCGGGCACGACGAGCACGAAATACCCTTCAAATTCAACCATTTTCCAGCGGTTCTTTTTCTAACCTCGGCTATATTGACATATGTAGAGTTTAACATGTAAATGTAAGCATTTTTATAGCTGAATTATCAATACTTAATCACTTACAGGCACTACCTTCTTTCTCACTGTCACTGTCACACAACTGGCCATGCGGCGAACGAAGAAAATGTCAACATCCTCGCGGGTCAGGATGACTGTCCTGGACAACTCTCATTCCATGCGCACCACCACTACCTCCTTGACGCAAATCAGGCGTGAGCGTTTGGCGGAAGAACGACGTCGTGCAGAACAATTGAGAGGTACGTTCTAATGATTCGTTGCCCCCTACTCTCAACTTTTATAGCAGAACACACCCTGAGGACAAAAACGCTGCTCGCGGAGGCCCACCTAGAGGCAGGGCCTGACCATGTGGACAACAACTACCATGACCTTACGACTGACTACGAGCAATGGGTGGGGGATGATGGCGAAGAAACTGTTGATGGCACGTTGTTCTCCAAGTTTCTTCAGGCATCAGCTCAACAACGGCAAGTTCTCTGACTCTTGAGTGATATTTGATGACACGATTTGCAGGGCTGTTTCAAAACATCGACAAGACAAACGGACCCGTACTCAGCGCAATCATCACGCTAATGCTGCTTGGACACAACAGATACCTGCTCTCGTTGAAGCATATCTACGCTGGAGACATGGACCCGAAAGTCATCGTCATGGCGCTGATGAACCCAGTCACCATACTTTCAGTGTGAGCGGAGTGGGCATCATGGGTAGGTCATGAACAACATACGTCTATCCTTCTCACTTTGTTTCATAGATTTTTCCCCTCATTTACTCATCCAACAACAAGACAATGAAGTAGCAAATGCAGCGCTACTGCGCCATGGTTTCCTTGGATGCTCCCCCGTCCAGCCAACGGTTGCTATCCGGCTCGAGTGCCTGGAACTCTATCATCAAATCCGCCGCCGCCAATCTTCGTTCGGCATTCAAACATTCACCAAGGTTTTGTGCGCCCTTCATAATGTAAGCCAAGTGTCAATTAAATAACTTTACGCTACTGATGGGCCATTTGCAGGTAACATATTCTTCATCATTGCGGGTTCAATTCTCAACAGCCTTCGACATCTATCTTAATATGTTGCGTAACATTCATTCGCGAGTCAACCAAGCTCTTGGCAGGGATCCAATCAACTGGCGCATGAACGGGGCATGTCCATGTTGTTCATTTGAGGTATTCTTCTAGCGCTTTGCACGCACTTCACACTGACATTCATTCAAATTAGCAATCAGATGAACCAAAACTCGACCCTCGGAGGTTGCACAGCATGGACGGGAATCACTCAGCAAAGCAGATTGATGGCTCAGGATCCACGGACCCCTGTGTATTTGTGAGCAACTTCTTTCTCGCAGATGCTGCAGTGGAGCGATTCAAGGACGATGTTCGGAGCCGACCTGTGGACCGCATTCTTAACCGAAACGACAATTGTACGGAAAATTGGACAGCTGCCAGGGCAGTCGAAGAGAACAAGGTTTTGGTGTTCGAACAAACTGGTATCTTTATCATGGCTTGCCGGCATGGGTTTGTGGAGTGCATTGCTGAGATGAAGCGTAGCGGAGAGCTGTAAGTTTTTTTTTCCAAATCACAATATAATTGAATTCACATTCATGTTAGCACAAAATATGGCCTTGCTGCTATCAACCGCATGCTTGATGTCTGTGGGAAAGACCAGGGGCTGGGCCATGATATCGGCTGTACTTCACGCAAAACCGTCACCTCCAGCTCAATTGGCGCCAAAGCTCAGGAACATAATCTCGTCATTGCCGTCAACGCATTCCATGGCTATGCTCATAACCGTCGCTGTCAGCTCGCACATCACCCCCTCTATCTCGAGGGTTTTGGTATCGAAGATCTCGAAATGTGCGAACGCATTTTCTCAAGTTCTAACAGTGCCTGTGGAATTATTCGACACGCGTCATATTTTCACTGGGTTCAGTATCTCGATCTGCACTTTGATCAATGGGACAAAGACAAATATATTGAGTTGAGTAAGTGTTTTAGATTTCAATCATGACGCTTTGCTAAAGTCATCAGGTAATTTCTTACGCAATAACTATGCCCAAGCGCTTCACATGATAGAGGAGTACACTCCTTTGCTTAATGAGTTCAAGACATGCAAATCTCTCACTAATCACACATTCTTTCAATGGAGGGAAGAGGAATCCGAATTCCTCGCAAACCTTGCCCTTGAACCTCCGTCAGACACCATTGCAGTAGCATATGTTGAAGAACTCGAAAAGCTCCAGCGCGCAGAGTAAGTGATCCACTTGATTCACATTAAGATATATTCTAAACATCATTTTAGAGCTACATATGGCAGTATGACCGGTGTTCCATTCCTCACGTACATGCCAGCCAGCTTCACGTCATCGTCGGGTCTCACTTCCCAAGCTCGTCGGTCTTCAAAAAATGCCGAAGCCGAGCTTCTTGCCGCGTTACGACACCTTCGTTTACAAATGAATGTTGTTGAAGATTTTGAACGCCGGCATGGAATCGATCAACGCTGGGAGGTGTCAGACCCTCGTTATCATCAAGCACGCGAGTACTCAGGCCAACGGCACTTCGTGCGGGTGGTTGAAGAATTAGAAGGCTTAGTGGTGCAACGCATGTTTGAGTTGTCGAAGGCGAATCTCTCTGGCACAGGTATATTTATTTGTTTGATCATTGTTTCAATCTCAAGCCTCCACCAGGATACAAGATGCGCAAATATATATCTAAAGCTATCACACGACGATCTGGAGCTATCCGAACAGCACTTGAAAAGTACAACACCTTGGCGCCGCTCCAAGTTCTGCCACGCCCTACTCTTGATTATGTTGACGTCATAGGGTATGCATCTCTCGGTGAATTCGAGCTCTTGAAATACTCTCGCCATGATCTTATTACGAAACCGTGGGCTGTACCGGAAAACCGAGAGATGGCGGTCAAGTTTTTCAAAGTCTTGCGCTCACATGAAGAAATCAGGAGGCTGAACGTGGAAATAGGTCGTCTTGGAGCATGGGTTCAGTTTGAGGACCAGCAGATGTTGTCGGTAATAGATTCCTTGCGAGATGAGGGCTCGATGATGCTGGCTGCAGAGGTGCAGAGGGAATATGCAGAACGACACCGCATTAACAATCTCCATCGAGTCCGTCTGCATAGAACTGCTGACCTGACTGGCTATAGTGGACCGCCGCCACCACTCGTACTACACAAGCAGGCTCTCATCGCAGATTCGGATAACGAGGATGATGATGAGGATAGCGACTTACATGATGAAGCTTCGAGGCTTGCAAATGTCATATCACATATCGTGCAGCAGTAGAATTATGATGTACCCATGGATCAAGCTAATAATGAACAATGTTTTCTCTTCACCCGGCATGATATTGAGTCTTCGCTGTTGTATATAATTAAATGATCCGCACAGATCATTGAAATGTGATTTCAAGCGCTCTCGAGATCTCATTGAAGACTTGTTCAACTCCATAAATAGATAAGCTAACTCTGAAGCACACGGCGAAAGTGAGAACTATCCTCCAAGTCATCGTAGATCAAAACATTGTTCATATTCTGTTGCTAGGATGTCCTCGAGGCCCAGACTCATCTCCATATTACCCTGCAGCTTCAAGCCTGTGCACCAGTATGTAGTAAGTCATACTCGCTTCCAATCCATGAGGCTCGCTTACGAGTTACAACTCTGAGTCATACTTGAGTCTTAACTCTGCCTCGAGCTTTCAACGCCCCAAGTTTTCAACCTCCCACCTATACACTACCATCAAATGTTACCACTAGAACTCAACAATGACCATATAACCCGCCTTGATTACTTGGATTTGCAGGTCAACAAACCGGTGAGTCTGAATCTTACAATCTCAGTTGAATCACTCATGCTATCATTTGACAAGATCCACTTCATTGAAATCAAGATGATGGCTGAATTCGACTTCGACCACCAAGATGGCATTTTATCCATCTTTCCTAGTATTCGATCGGCACTGCTTGCCTCCGAGCCTATCAAGGATGCTAAGGAGAACCAAATTTTAAAAGACATGCATTCAGTCTTCGCGGATTCATTTGCATGTATGGTTCGCCGTCGCAAATTTAGATGGGACCGTGTTCAGCTCCCAGATGCAATGCTTAAAAGTATGTTGGTTTCTCTTTGTTTCTGTTGGATTTGCTAACGAAGTGATTTGTTAGAGATAGCAGCGTTAGACGAGGTTGAACGCCAGCATTCACCCATCCCAGACAGTCCTCTGTCTACTATAGTCTCTAAACGACTGGCGGACACCAATATCAGTGACTCGTACATATTTCCCGACCCTCTACCTCCTGCAGTTGTCTTGCCACCGCTGGCAGATGACCTTGAATATGTAACAGAGGACCGGCGTTCTTCCACCAGCTCCATCAGCACGTTGGAGTCGTCTCTCTCGTGCTCTACAATCACATCGCCTCATTCCACTCGCTCCTCTCTTCATTCGCTGTCTGAAGATGATACCCAGGAACGTGCCCTTTTGTCCCAACCGCTCATAAGGGTACCCACTCGAACCCAGTCACATGGAGCCACCAGTTCAGAGTGCCTTCCTATCCCTGCGCCTCCTCGCTCTAGTATTACTCAGCGCAAATATCGCCATCCTAAATGTGAAAGACAAGCGTCTGCCACTTCGCAGTCAACCCAAACTATGATGTCCCCCTCTGCCACATCATCGCAGTCTAACGACACTAGTATGACGTCTCCCTTTGTAAAGCTTTCGCAGCCAGTGTCGCGCCCTTTCGTTATTTCACCACTGTCACCTCCCTTGAAGTCTGCACCAATATCTCCCACAATGCCCACTTCGACACGAAACTTGGTATCATCATCCCGCAACCACTCCCTCGCTTCACAATCAGGCTCATCTTCCATCATCAAAACAGGGGAGACTTGTAAACCTGTGCGTATTCTTAAATAATTGGGCTGTGCTGGACTCATGCCGATTAGGTCTTGTCTGGTGTGAAATCCAACAGGCATCAGGACACCGCCAATCGGATCAATCCTGTGAGAATTGAGACAGTGACACATAGCGGGAATGACGGCGTCTCGATCACCAACAATATTTTTTTGCCGTCGACAGATCCACGTGTTGACATGCCTGACACTGCTGGTGTTCGGTATACATGTCTGAAGATTGCTTCTATCCTTCAAGGCCTCAACTTGCATGCTATCACCATGGACGAGATCTGGAAATGCATTTGCCAACAAGATGGCTATGGACCTTTTTCATGGCAATCTATCCTGGTCAAATTGGACATTCCTGAGGAGAAGATGCAGCCGCTGCTTTTGGTGATGGCATGTGCGAGTAATGAACGTTGTAAGTGATTACGTTGATTTTTTTCGTCTAACTATACTAAAGTCATGTTGTTCATAGTTAGTACATGATTCGGGATCAGATCGGTTCTCTTGCTAGCTCGGAACTTCATTTGTGTTTTGGCCCCAATGTTTTCTTGAATATGGTTACGGAGTTTCAGTTTTCTCACTAGCTTCAAAGTTGGCCTGTTTTTTGGTTCTGTCATTTTGTTGAATACAGTTACCGGTTCTTCCCTGACCTCGGCTGCTGCAAGTCTAGTAATGTCTTAAGAGCAGGTGCGTTTTTTTGGCTCTGTTTCTTTCACAATGCCACGAATACCAGTTGTTCAAGTTCATCGTTCACGCCCAAAACTATCTGCTGAACAGAAAGCAGCTCGTCGTGACCGGCAAGAAGCTTTGACAACTGCAATAGACGACGCAAAATCTGCCTACATAGAAGAAGCTGTTCACATCGCAGAGACTCATGGCCGGTAAGTTTTCTAGTTGGTCATTGTTTCATCCCCTCCAGCTGATTTTTTTTAGTTCTCTGAAATGGACACGAAGCCAACTCTTCTTGAAGAGTCGGATGCTCCGTCAGCGGCGAAGCGTCAATTCATGGAATGCTTTTGTCAGAGTGAAGCATATGGAAGCCAACAAAGGTATATTTACGCACCCCGTTTGAATTTAAGTGGCTGATATTATTGAAGGTTGTGAAAAGGGTGATAGGATCAAACTCACCAAGTTCATTGCTGAAAACAGGGATGAGCTCGTTCATGAGCACTCACAGCTGACGCCGGCAGAGAAACAAGCCCTCAACGGAAATGTTGTCGAAGCGAGGCGACGAAAAAGTCAGGCAGCACGTGCTAACCCCAAGGCTACTCGACACGATATGAATGCAACTTTTACATCCATGGACCATGAAGTAAGTCATCTTTTCATCATTCAAAAACTCATATTCATTAATATCTTAGTGGATGGCACTTTGTGCTCGAACGGGTGCTGAAGGCTTCTACGTGGCTGTTCGCGGCAGTATCGAAGACCTCTCTGAACCAAAGATTTTTTTCACACAGAAGGCAGAAAAGTTTGTTCAAGATGTTTTGAAGGTAGAACCTCGTCATCTTGGTCTCAAGCTCGAGTCGTTCATTGTCAGTGGCCTCGGTAAGTTTTTTCCTTGAATTCACAATACATATCTTAATATTTGATATAGATGAACACGCGATAACTACTCGTCCACGTCCATTGAACAAACTCGTCAGTGACTGCCGTACATTGATTCAGGAGGAACTCGGCAAGTGGTTCATTGTCTTCCGATGTGCATTCAATGGTTGACGTGATTCTCCAGAGACAATTGCCTTGGAGAACAACATTAAGGGCAAGGTCAAGATGAATTACACTAACTACGAACGAAACATTGTCGAGCATTATGGCTTCGCGCTTGTGAACTGGCCCTTGTCTGGTCATATTCAGAATCCTTCGAAAGTCGGCGGAAGAGCCGAAGTGCAGAGATTACTTGATGCACTGAAGTCCCAGTCTTGTGAGTGGGTCAAGCTCACAGACGAAGAGCGTGTTGCACGCATGAAGGATAACCGAGAGCGCCATGCACGAGGGGAATGTGTATATGTTGCCAGAAAGCCCAGGAAGACTGCCGCCGCTTTGCAACACAAGAGCAACGAGATAGTTGATTCAAGCAGTGATGATGACACTAGTGGTGACAGCGAGTAGCACAGTATACCAGACTTGATTGTTTTCTTTGAATAATGCTATAAAAATGCTTACATTTACATGTTAAACTCTACATATGTCAATATAGACGAGGTTAGAAAAAGAACCGCTGGAAAATGGTTGAATTTGAAGGGTATTTCGTGCTCGTCGTGCCCGACGACGAGCACGAAGGTTTGAAGACGTGGCATCACGTGGGAGAAGCATCAGGAAGTTGCCGCCATTCTCGGCTTTGTCGGACAAGGGAGATAAACCTTATCTATTAAATCTATTATATCTAATCTTACAGGTTTTCCTATCTACCGAAGTGACTGCTGAGTGCTGCGGAACTCGCTGAAGCACCGCAGCATAGACTTATCCCCCTAGTTAGTAACAAACATCACATCACATGTCCGTTACTAATTAGGGTAATTAATGGTGTCACACAGGTGCTTGACTTAGCAGGATAAGGAGCCCAATGCCCATTTCGTAAAGACGAGATGAACAGTTGGTGCGGCTTCGGACATCGACGGGAATATTGGTCTTACATAATCAGAACTCTTTGCTGCTTTCGTTCAACACCTCGATCGCTACTTTTGACTTCCGCAGAATCCAAAAACATGGTAAGGCCATCTCAACGTGCAGGTTACCTTACACTGAAATGCATTTAGGGAGGTGGTGCTAGATATCCATACCCAAAGCATGTGTGGTCCCCGGCTGGTATGTCCAAGCGGCTAGTTCCGAGCCAATTAACCTGACGATACCTCAGGTGGCTGGTGGGCCCGTCCTGCGAATTGGCGGAGTAACACGGTTATAACTTTTGCTGGTATTTTTGCCATTGCATACGGAGTCTGGAACGTCAGCGCAGACCGTGAGGTGCGGAACCAGATTTCTCGTCTCTTGCTGTTGTCCTGACCTCGCGTCGCTTGAGCAGGTCAGACACGTTCAACCCAACCGACCGATCCCGTCCATGATGGTACGTTCTTCTACCTCGTGTGCTCCTAGCCTTATTCACTCTTTTCAGTGGGCAAAACAGTACAAGGACCAGTCTCAGGAGAGCTGAGACAGATAGCTGGGAGTGTATACTTAAATAATAATGCAGATCGTCATGTCCCACTTGGTTGTATCCTTCATCATATATAGTATTTTGCTACCCCTGCCCAAGCCTCTCAGTTTTGCGTCTTTATCTTTATTTTTTGTGACCGTCAATTGAATTGGCCAGGGGAGTACTGCCAAAAGGTGAGTTTCCCTATATCTCACTGCATCCAGAATGCCATTGTACAAATTTCAAACATGCCAGAATCGCTATGATGTTAAGTTACTAGTGTGAACAGATGATATGCTATGTTATACAGTATGATATCGCTCATATGTACCTATAACGAATAACCCAATCAACCGACGTGAGCAACACTTCATGTATCATATTTCAGCTTCGTCGGGCCCGAAAGGATCCCAGTCACTTGGTTTTTCTTCTGCTGCAGGATCTTCATCTTCATCGTCATCGTCGTCAAGTTCATCGACATCTTCTTCCTTCTTGCCCTCGCCGTCCCAGTCATTCGGAGTTTTGCTCACTTTCTTTGTCAACTCGAGCATTCGTTTGTTTGCGTAGTCAACACGACGCTTCCTTGATGGCGAGGCGGGGAATGGGGTAATAGCTGAAGAGGCGGAGGATGAATAAGTGAGGGAGAAGATTGATGAAGAAAGTGATGAGGGCGATGAAAACCCGACAGAGGAGCGCATGGGAAGAGTTAACGATGACTAGGAAAATTTGGTCAATATATTTGCACGGCAATGCACATAAAGAAACATACCATATCGGGGTCAACTTGTCCCTCTGCGTCAACATCCAGAAGTTCCTCATCCCCAACGCCACGTTCTAGGCGCTCCTGCTCTTCTTCAGCCTTCAAGAATTTTTCAAAAGCCAATATACCATTCCACCGGGTTACTTCAACGCCAGTAAGGATAATAGAAGACGTCGCCGAAGGTGGTGCAAATAGGTCTATGGAGCCCCATGCCATGAAGAGGAAAGGCTTATTACCAACGCCCTTGCGAGCTGGAATCTTCTTCGTGTTTAATGTTATGTGGATTTCAGTCATAGAGTCATGATGCTAGTCATAAACATGAGATATGCCCAGGAACATACAAAAACAAAAGACGTACATATATGATACCTTTCTCAAGGTCTCCGCCCGGCGCCCAGAGCTGCGAAAGCTGGAAGTCCTCCTCCGCTTCCCATCGCCAAATGTCGTCTTCGCCATCTTCAGCATCAAGCAAGCTACCCTCTGAGCCATTGCCAGGATAGTGGTACGGGTCTCTAGCGGTAGACGCTTTGAGCGTTGTCTTCCCGCTCGTTATTTCCCCAGAACGCGAGATTTCTATGTCTTTTTGCACCTCGAATAAGTGTCCTGGCTCATAATCGAAGCCCAGGGCTGGTTGTTTACCCTTGGGTGAAGAAGTCGCTGGGTGCCTTGCACGTAGTGGAATGCTGGCGTACCGTGCGGCACGTCGGAAACGGTATGATCCGCCCATCTCGCTTTCCTTTGCTGGCTGGAAGACAAACTTGATAAGCTTCCGTAGGTGACCGAGTGTGTATGTCAGGGGGACTTGAACAACTCTGTAAACCCCATCTTTGTTTGTATGGCTTCTGCCATCAGCCGTCAGGGCGGATAAGCTGGAAGCGGAGCGGCAAGTGTCTCGCATACGAAGAAGGGCGGGGAAGTGTGGTGCTCGTTGTCAGCCGCCGAGCGCGACCAAATGGGTTGGTGGGAGAGTCAGAGGGCACCTTCCAGTTTCTGAGGCTACTAGGTGTTCTAGGTGTTGCAAACAATGAAGAAGCCGAGGTGAACGGCGACGACGGAGGTAAAGAACGCGATAGTTGTCGACGTTTTGGACCACGAGGTGATGCTGAAGGGCTTTCATAGAGTTCTAATGGTCGTTTAGAGGTCATCATTCGCCGCAGAACTAGAGTGATTGCGCAAGATGCTGGAAGAGGATCTTTTAGAACTGTCTTGAATCGTCGCTTTGATCAAGATTTAGAGCGGAACAATATTTTGTCCACGCTTGTCAAACGCGTCGCGTAATTTTCAACAGTTGCGCGATCACGTGATCGACGCGTCCGCATTGGACTCCACAAAAACTCACATACAAACATTGTTTGAACATGTTAGTCCCACTGCTCCTTTCCCAACTCACACAATGACTGTAAACACCCTCGCAGAGTGATATATTCGCCTGGAGACACCTCGCCGACTCTGGCCAACAAGAATCAAGATCGAATTAGCCGCAGACCACAAAATTGGTGGCGGTAGTACCTAAATTTGCTTTTAAGATACTCGGCTGGGCTGCACTCTAGGCCCAGCAGTACTCTTGGCGTCGCTGTTGACAATGATTCAGCAATCACTGCAGCTACGATTGGCTGAACTTGGGAGCTTGCACCATGGATGGTTTTGGTTTGAATTCGCAGACGTGAGTGTTCGCTCCCAATGATTCATGCGCTCATTTTGCTTGTCGAGCATTGCCTGTTTTCTATGATGGGATCAAGCATTGGGATGACTTGGGATATCATCGGGCCTCGACATTTTTTTTGTGGCAATTGTCCTTACATGCAATGTCTCAGTTTTTGTTCCTCCATCATATTCAAAGAGCTGATGTATTTTATACTTCAACGATATCAGTAAGATCACTCGCACCCGAAGTAAGCTCCTATTGAGCTTCAAATTGGTATTATTGCAAACTTGAAGTAACAAACACACGTGGCACGAGGAACAGCTGTGAACGCAGACGACGACAAGCAGCGCACCTAAGGGGCCCATCTTCCGCGTCCTTCTGGACAGTGGGGATGATCGTGCCAGTCCCTGTAGTGATACGCCGAAAAACTGGATTCTGCACTGTTACGGTGGGCCAAATGCACCTTTGATCTCACGGGGATTGCGGGTTCAACAGGACGTCTCCCATGTCCAAGTTTGGCCAACGGCGCTGCAGACTTGACAGCAAGTCGTCAAATTAAATATCCCTTTAGAGATCAGGTCTCTGTTGGCATCAGGCGCAAGCAACAATGTATAAAACATAAACGCAAGGCGTCTTCAAGTTTCTGCTACATATCTGAGCTCCCTTCAGATTTTATACCATCCACAAACACAATGCGGTTCTCCTTTGTCCTCGTTGTCGTTGAACTTGCTGCTTCGATAGCATCAGTATCTGCCAGTGGCGCTGCAGCCGAGGCTGTTCTTTCTTTTGCACTCATAGTCGTCAGTGCAATGGCTGCCCAAGGTCAGCTTGTGTGAGTACTTATGAATAGTTTATGTTTTGAATTTAACCACATGACTCACTGGCATATTATTAGAATCTCTTTTTTTGTGTCAGGGATCGAACAACATGTTTGCTCCTGAACAAATTTTATTGCCGCTCGAGCAGTGGAGATCTTGGAAGAGAGGTAATCTGTCAGGGATGGTGTCTATCTTGCAACCATTGCAAGCGGTACTTCGATGATATTACTACATGTTCAATATTTGTTTTCGCGAAAAACTGGATTCTCTGCTGTTATGGTGGGCCAAATGCACTATTGTCAAATCACGCTCACTCTTTGCAACAGGCTTGCGGGGTCTAATAGGACGCCTCCCATGCCAAGGTTAGCCGACAGCGCTGGAGAAGTGACACCAAGTCATCGGATCGAACATCCCTTTAATTAAAGATCAGGTCTTTGCTGGCATCATTGCCAATATTCAGCACATAAACGAAGCTTAAGGCCGTCTTCAAGTTCATAAATATCTGAAATTTATTCACATCTTCACAAACACAATGCAGTTCTCCTTTGTCCTCGCTATCTTTACTGCTTTGATAGTATCAATATCTGCCAGTAAAGCTGTAACTGGGAACTGTCCTTTTTTGCACTCATAGTCATGAGTGCAGCGGCTGCAAAACGCCAAAATGTGTGAGTACTTATGAATGTCGTGCGCGCGCTCTTGATTTAATCGTATGACTCACATGGTATTAAGGATCTCTTTGTATGCGTCAGGAGTTGAACAACACATCTACTTCTAATTTTTTGGCCGCTCGAACAATGGAGATCTTGGAAGAGAGGAAATCTGTCACGGCTGGTGTCTGTCATTACCACCCTTGCAAGCAACACTTTACCAGTATTACTACATATTCAACTCATGTTTCGTCTTTCCTACCTTCGAAATCTTTCGAGATATCAGTGCCCTCTTGGCTATCGGCGAATGTCGTGCTCACTGGCAGCCTGTCTTACTAATTTCGTGTGTCGTACTTACAAAGTAGTCACTTCAATCGTGGCCGTATTATGATATCTAGTTCAGATGTAGGAGAAGATACCCCGGACGTCGCATAACTAACAGGTCAAATGACAGAAACCGCCAGTATTATGATGTCCCGATTTAGAAGGTGAAGGTCTCGAGAAGGGTGATTGGCCTTTGCGGACTTGAAATATTGCGATTGCTCCCTTTTGAAACCGAACTGCGCACGCTTGCACCACAACCACTGGCCCATGTCGACCCAGGCGCCTAGTGGACAGGATGGACACGCCTATGATAAGACACCTATCCATCCCACGCACCATGATAAACTAGAGCTTTCGCAGCCAGACAAGCCAGGACGCACCGACGCACCGTATGCTGAGGATGTGTACGATGCCGTACTTCCATGGTGGAGAGCAACTATACGAGCCCGAATTCTCAGTTCGGTAAAACGAGAAAGTCAAATATTGGCTCGGATGCAGGCGCGTATTGTTCATTATTTTAACACATCAATGTATTTCATGACTTTCTGTAGGAATGCATACGACACCCATGGTTGGACTTGTATTTCCTCTATAGTTCAACTCTTGGCACCCACACGTTCTTCATGATTGGCCTACCGTTGACTTTTTTCTTCGGCTACGAGGAGCTTGGACGAGGGTACGATCTACTTGTTGGCCAATTATTCCAACTCAAAACGCAAGCAGCCTAGTGATTGTTTTGGCTTCCGGAGTCTACATTGCTTCGTTTTTGAAGGACCTTATTTGTTCGCCTCGTCCAATGGCCCCTCCTGTAACGCGAATGAGTAAGTGCACGAGATTCCCTCATTTTAAAGTTTTTCGACTGCGTTCTCCCAGCGATCGGGACGCACCACCTTGAATACGGGTTTCCCTCAACGCACTCTACGAACAGCGTATCCATGGCACTGTTTATCTTTGGCTATGTTAGAAACGCCTACATAGAATCAACCGCAATATCATCATCGGTCTACTATGCGTCATGCACCGTCCTCGTGATATACGCCGTGACCGTAGTTTTCGGCCGCTTGTACACAGGCATGCATTCCTTCACCGACTGTGTCGTCGGTGTCTTTCTTGGAGTGATAATTTGGGGGGCTTATACGATGATGAAAGAGACATTTGGGAATTGGTTGGCGACTGCTCACTGGATAGGTGAGACTTTCCATCCTTGTTGGTATTTCAACTCATTTTTTTCCAGTTCCGTCGACGATGATTCCCATCTGTCTACTTCTTGTACATTACCACCCACATCCTGTCGATGACTGTCCTTGCTTCGAGGATGCCATCGCGTTTGTCTCTGTCCTCCTTGGTATTGCACTATGCCGGTGGCACAGCGTGTACTCTGGTGTTGATGAGCGCTTCTTGAGTTCCGTGATGCCCGGACCTCAAGGAACCGTGTGGACTTGGGAGGATACAGGTTCATGGTGGACTCTGGCATTGTGCTAAAGTTGTTGTCGGTCCGTTTCCGGTCCTTTTTCTATCTTGTTTTCATTTTCGCTTACATATCTCTGCAGGCATCCTAGTAATTTTTGTATTCCGAATTTTTACCAAATCTCTCCTGCACCTCGTTCTTCCTCCCATTTTCCGTCTTCTTGCGTCCTCATTCGATCTCCCTCATCGGCGCTTCTACATCCCTGCGACGGATTACAGGCACATGCCAGTTGAAAGCAGTTTAGCGCCCGATTCCAAGTGTGATCGACCTTCCTGGCGTCCTGGAGGTCAGCGCAATTGGGGAAAGGTCTGCGTTAGGAAGAACAAGTGAGGTCAAGCGAAGAGGTGCAAAGCCGAATAACGGATCGCTAGTTGGCCAGTGAAGAAAATTACAGCGGATCCGAGCTCGAGAATAGCAACGGGCCACCTCCACACAAGGAAGTCAAGCACTATGATGCTGACGGTGAGTGCACCGTCCCTCTCTGATGAATGTTGAAATCTGAGACCGACTTCTATCATTCTTTAGTATTGACCAAGGTAGTGGTCTATGCTGGAATTGCAATCTTAGCTGGCGAAGGCTTGCCCGTCACATTCGCCCTTTTGGGCTGGGGCGTCAAACCATGGTGATCGTTTTACTGGCGATGAATAACGTATGTAATGACGAACTGGGGATTCGGGCATACCTTGACATGCTAATTTATTGTACTTGGATGAATATTGATTTTATGTGTGATTGCTTCCAGTGCGAATCGTCATTCGAGTTTGAGCAGGATGTGAGCTCGATTGGTACTTTGTCCTATCTCACTAGGGAGATTGAAATTGGCGGCATGTACACGTTGCCTGTTAGCAGGAAGGAATCCACAGTATTGCATCTACACCCGAGAATCTAAGAATATGGTCGTTGGTCTGGGTAAAATGCCTCGGATCGTGCGATGATAATGCTCTCTGACGAAGAACTTCTGATCTTCCAAAGTGGAAGTACTTGTTCTGTGCACGGATGAAGAGATCTCCCTTAGAGATCGTACCATTTAGCAAAAGGTTGAAGACACAACAAAGTTGGTCAGTCACGGACGGTGACCACAGTACAAGCTTTGTGGATGGGTCGTCTGGGTGCCTGCAAATGGTGGAGTCTGTCGGAATCTATTAGATATAAGGCTGAGCTTGAAGCTTATAATGACACTAGTGACTTGCTATAAGGAAGATGCTGCTCGGATTCCGCAGCAAATCTTAGCTTTGAATGACTTCAAGGTGGTGACCCTTGTTTCGAAAACATCTCACTGAGCAGTGAACGCCTGTTTCAACTTCATTCCAATACAAGTGACTTTGCGAAGCCATCAGTCAAGGAGGATACAGTGGTATGATGAGTGTACACGAAGTCACTCCTTTAATTCACGAGGCATCCAATGCGCTGTCGAGGTCGAGATGGTAAGCTAGAAACCGAAACCAGAGAAAAGATTCACGATAAGCGTGAAAGAGAAGAGAACACCAGAATGGGCCAGTCTAGGCATCTGCATATTGTCAATGTCATTGGTACTTTGGGAGGTGATTGTATGGCGAAGTTTTGAAACTGACCATTAGTGCCGCAATACAAACGAAGTGATTAGAACCGAGTGTCCTGTGAGCAGGGATAATATCGCATACTCTGGATCCTGCTTAAATCAGTGTATGAATGATAGTATGAGAGAAAAAGGGGGCTATCATGATCATGACGCCCACATCTTTGAAGCACACGAAACAGGTGGAGTACTTCATATGGGTCAAGTTGGTGCAGATCATTGTGATATGCGATGAGATGTGTCCGATGTTGCTCGTTCAATGTGAAGCCAGTGATTGGTGTCCGCACGCTGCTACGGCATTGATCAGTCCAAGAATATTTGTACTTCTGCATAGTACACATCTCATAGCATATTTCCAGTAAGTCACATCTAATCTAGCATGAGTGATTACCGGCCTTGTTAGAATCCGACGGAACGATTCACGTGTCCCCACCAGCTATGGATGGTTTCCCTTTATTCTTCGACGGTATATCATCAGGCGCAACGCCATGAACATCGAACTTCCGACGAGGGAGATGATCTAAATGCGGATTTTAGCTCAGGGCTTATGGAAGTGCAGGTTCTGAACAATGTGGTCTACTCACCCCGCTGAAGAGCGACGGTATCCACTACCTATATTGAGAACCGAGTAAAGCGCCTGATATCGGGCCGCCTAAAAATATTGGTTTAACGGCAGGTAAAAACAGGGAAGCAACTACTCACTGAGTAATCCACCAAAAGCTAACCATTCGTGCACGGTGTACTGTCAGGATTTCCGAGACAGAGCTGGATTATACACACCAATGAAGACAAGACATATGCCCATTCGTGCTCTGCATGATATGGTCAACATCGCCAGAATGTAAATGTAAGAGAAGCCAACCCTAGCTCAGACAAATCGGGCGTGAACACAGTCACCAATGGCACAACCAGCGCGATGTCTTGGAAAGTTAGCGGCAGGAAGTATACAAACTTTGGCGTGACACATACAAACGCCAGAAAAGTAGCCATATGCAAGTCCTAACATAACCACACTGGCTACATCACTTAGAGCCATCATGGAAATAATGACGGCACTGCATGCGACGGTGGATGCGATCGTCAAGTTCAACACCCCCATATATGTTGCAGCTATTCCTGCCGTGCAGCGTCCGATGAAACAGGCTGCGTTCAGTATCACAAGCTAAAGCGAGATAAGAATTGACAATGAAGAGAATGATCCTGGGCGCACGGAGTAAAACGAGAAATTGATACTAATACCATGTTTCGCAGAGTCCAGTTGCATGTAAAACAGAGGGAAGAAAAACGCGATCTGAAATACTGTTGACCTGGGCATGTTCAGCTGTTAATACTGTAACTTGTGGGAGATACAACATACCCAATGGTCATGAGGATGAAGAGAACATCGCGAGAGCATTTTCGCACCACTGTAGTATAACCAACAGTCGGTACCGGTAGTCCTCTTGTACGCATGGATAAACAGGCGATCAACAATAGAACACTGACAAAACCTGCACTGGCGCGAACGCCTCTTTCAAAGCCAATAGTGCCATTCAAAAGGTGATTCAGCATGATCGGATGAATCATGGAACCAAGAGATGTACCGGACATGACGAGAGACATCACTAATGTGCGTCTTTTGGAGAAGTGCTGCGAGATGACCGCCATGGAGGGCCCAAACGTTAGGCCCGTCCCAATTCCAGAAAGGGCACCTTGAACCATGAAAATCTAGTCGCCACATATAGGTAGCCCATCCACAGAATTACCAGGGCTGCTCACAAGGTAGAACTGACCAGGCTTTGCGAGGGATAACACGAACAAGGATAATGACTGGAGGGCCGACCCCGCAATCATCAAGTGGTAGCTATCAGCAATTAGCGCGAAAAACAGTACTACCAGCATGTGGCAACTTACAACCATCCTCTGTCGTATAGCGGCCCCGAGATCAAGGTGACACTATCTCCCATAAACGAAGTCAAAGCACCAATCCACCTGCCAGTAATTGAGACAACGGACTCGTATAAGTGCATTCACTTACGATATTGCAGACGGTGTTTGATCGACCAGGTAAACTCGCGTATAAAAATCTCAACTCTTATGTCAACCAAATGCACAATTGATCTTGCTACCGCTGCTGCACACCTTGATACACCCCAAAAGATAATACATATCTGTTGAATTGCTGTGAGACAGTCTCGAAGGAACAGTGCCAGAGGCCCAGAACGAACCCAAAACCACAAAACTGAATTAAAAAATTGAGTATCGTTATGAATGTGAGATACGCAACTTGTGGGTATCCAAGTCATCAAGACATAGTAGTAACTTACCATCCGAAAGCAGTTGCCCATGCCCCAAACCCGCCATCTGGAGGGTCAGTTTCTGAAGAAAGTGGCGAGGAATTAGATGAGTGTACGTGTCCCAGCTCTTCCAGAGCATCTGACTTCTCGACGTTTTCGTGTGCCACGAGCGTATCACGAATTCTGGGCTGAACCATGGATATCGGAAAGATTGGTTGGCAAACAAAACATTATGGCAGCAAACGCTGGGCGTGGGGATTAGAAGCAAGCCAAGGTCGTCTTTTGGCTGTCACATCGGGGTTATCGATATTTAGGACAGGTTTATATGTTGTACAAAATGAGAAGAAAATATTTGAAATTTAAACTAACATAAAGATCGGTGCACAACTTCAAAATTTGGCGAAGTTTTATGTGTAATCCAAAATATCAAGCACCCGCAACCATATTCCCACGGACAATATGTCAACAAATATAAGAAATATAATCAGATTTTCTATGTCTGCTTCAATTTAAAGTTTAATTTTCATGTAAAATTTCAGATGAAACTTGAAGTTTTGCAGATGATCACATGCTTGCTTATGTATCAAGATTTGTCCAACAATTAGATGCCCCTGAAAATTTGAAGTATACACCAGCGACAGAATGTCATGACAAAACTTGAAGTTTTGTCTGCAGATAAAATAAATCGCCCAATCATCACCCACCCATCATTCAATCGTAGCCTGCTCATGGCCCGAACTCGTTACCTGGCATGGCATGGCAGTGTGTACTGTCGTCATTCAGGAGGTGAGTTTAGTATTCGTCGAAGGCTGGTTCTTCATCAGCGAATGTAGGAGGTTCTGCTGCTGAGCTTGGTGCTGACAACAACCAACCCCTCTTGACCATTTGATCGGTATGCTGCATGGTATGGGGCGCATGGTATGAGGTCATGGGTCACAATTTATACAATCATCATTCGTACAACTACAGTTATTCCCAGACATACATAGCAATCATGAATACAACAATATAATATTAAAACTCTGCAAAAACTAAGCAGAAGTTCATTCAGAGACACACAAGTAACAACAACAAAATCATTCTCACCAGTTGCATTGCCAGTGAGGAATTGAGAACATGCCGTGTCAACGTTCTTCATCATTTTGTTGGTGCCTGGATTAAACTTGAGCGAACATTTCCACCGCATGGCGGTCATTGGACCGTTATCGTCGTTGACGCTGTCTTGTTACTTAAGGGTCTTATATAGAATGCGTATATAGTGACAGCACAACTATACAGGATAAGACTTCTTGCCAGTCCTTAAGTACACGGTCTACGACTTTTCTAGTTTTCATGGTAGATAACATGCTAGTACTTTGGGAGGAATTACCTTTTCTTTTTACAACAACCTAATAGACATGAAAGATAATAAAACAAAGTTACTCACAGTAGTATACGATAAATGATAACAAAATCTGATAGGTATGTTTCACCCTAGTAGGTCGTGTTTCAACCTATGAAAGTCTGTTTCAACTTTGATGAGTCTCCCTTGATGTGAAAGGGAGAGTTTACGAATGTACAAGTAAAGCTTAGAATAGATGAACAATTTGTTGTATAGACACTCTCCAAAATTAGTGCTGTACAACTTTAGAAAAGATGAACAATTATTGTATAGTGTTACAGTAACGTTGCGCCCCCCTATCTTTTCTCCATTATCACTGGACTTATGGCTGCTTTGCCTTGTATTCGTAGAGCCTCGGCTCATTCCATTTCTCACACTTCGGCCATGTGCCTTGTATTCATAAAGCCTCGGCTTGTTTCACTTTATCTTATCTTATCTTTCTGACTCGTCATACCCTTAACCCCTATCGGTTATGACTCGTTCTACCCTTGGCCCATACCCTTGGCCCAAGCCCTTTACCCTATGACTCCTCTTGACTCATACCCTTTACCCAGTTACCCGTCTTGGACTTCCGATACCTGACGACCCTGCCCTAAAGCTATTCCACATCCCCTATATATACTCGTCATGTATCATAGTTGTTCTTTACTTTAATCTACTTGGTTTTAACCCTTGTATCTGTCTCAGAGGTGCCAGCCCTCTAGAAGTTACTTGATTACCTTGAAACCCGATCCTCACTTAGGCTTCACAACCTAAGTGTCTATCTCTGATTCTATCTTCGAGGACTCCTCGTCAATAGCCTGATTATTGTCTGTCTTAGAGGTGCGCCCTCGAAAGACCGAACCCTTGACCCTGCCCTGTATGGTATCAAGCCCGTAAGACCAGTGTCAAGCCAGAACCCCTTCTTGTCTGAAGGCGGAATCACTTGTCGAAGATATCCTTTGCGAAGGACGGTTCTCTTTTGAACCATCGGCAAGAGACCCATCCAAGTTCGTAACAAAAGATTAAAGTCAACTAAATCCCCTCCGGTGCTTATCAAAGCAATCCACCATTTCGACCTGGAGAAGAAGATTTAATTGGGAAACCGATCCACGAGATCTACCCACCGAAACAGATACAGAATCAGAAGACGAATTCCCTGCAGAGAAACCACCCAGACAACTCTCAGTGAACCCTTCATTCAGAATGTCCAACCAGACCGTCCTCGCTAAGGCCACAGAAATCAAAGTCGGAGTTCCGACTAGATTCTCTGGCGACCTTACAGACGCTAGCAGATGGAAGTACTCGGTACTTGCCTACCTGCACTTGAACAAGATTATCTACGACACCGACGAGAAGAAAATCATCAACGCGCTGTCCTACATGACTGAAGGAGCAGCCGCCGCTTGGGCGCAGAACTTTTACACCACGGCATTCTCTACCGTCACCAACCCAATTTGGGGTACCGCAGATAAATTCTGGGAAGAATTTGACAAAGCCTTCGTCCCAGTCGATTTGGCTATTAACGCCATGACCAAACTCAAGACTATTAGACAAGGAACCGACCTTGCTAAATTCATAGCCGAATTCAAGACCTGTGTCGCGCAGGCCAATATCAAAGAAAGTATCTCCATCATCCACTTCTTTGAAAACGCACTAGAACCAGGATTACGAAACCGCATCTACATGAAGGAGACGGTCCCCAAGACTTTTGACAAATGGGTTGAGGCTGCTGTCCAGCTCAACGCCAATTGGCTCAGAAGCAAGGCCGTTATGCAAGGCTTGCACCAGAAGCCTTACAGATCCAACAGTAATGCCAGATACGTCCCGAAACCGCATATCAACAAGGATCGCGATCCTGATGCGATGGACGTCGATCGCCTCAGCGAGACTGAGCGCACCAGATATATGAAAGAAGGAAGGTGCTTCATCTGTGCCAAGATTGGACATCGTTCCAACGACACCTCCTTCCATCCCAAGAAGAAGAACGTCCGCCATCAAGATATTGAGGAAGAAACGGACGATGAAGAATCCGTTGAAGAAGTCAACAGACTCAAGGATTTTTGAAGAAGAGGACTGTATTGACGTCAGTACCTCGTAACCGAATCGGACTTGTACGTAAAGTAGGTGATCGAAAGGAAAAAGAACGTCCGCCATCAAGATATTGAGGAAGAAACGGACGATGAAGAATCCGTTGAAGAAGTCAACAGACTCAAGGATTTTTGAAGAAGAGGACTGTATTGATGTCAGTACCTCGTAACCGAATCGGACTTGTACGTAAAGTAGGTGATCGAAAGGAAATGTGAATTCCCATTACCCTCATCTCTTCACACCATTCAAAAACCGTCGAAACAACTGCTGTTGTTGACTCCGGAGCATCCGGGACATTTATCTCCGAAGATTTTATCAAGGAGCATGGGATCCGAACCCACCGTCTCAAGAAACCTTTCCGTGTACGGAACGCCGATGGCACGAACTCCGGGAAAGGAAGAATCACCCACTATTGTACCATTATGGTCAAAGTGGATCAGCGAACCATGTATGGCAAGTTTAATGTCCACAAACTTGGCCATCACGATTTGATCCTACTTGGGATTCCCTGGCTGAAAGCCATGAACCCCACGATCAATTGGGCCGAGGAAACGCTCAACCTCCCCAAGACCGAACGATCCGAAAAGCTTGAACAGCTTACGGATAAAGAAAGAAAGCAGAACTGTTACAGTAACTTGCCACCCCCTATCTTTTCTCTTTACTTTGTCGAACTTATGGCTGCTTTGCCTTGTATTAATAGAGCCTCGGCTCATTCCATCTCTCACTTCGGCCACGAGCCTTGTATTCATAGGGCCTCGGCTCATCTCATCTTATCTTATCTTATCTTTCTAAAAACTCGTCATACCCTTAGCCCCTATCGGTTATGACTCGTTCTACCCTTGACCCACACACATGGCTCAAGCCCTTTACCCATATGACTCCTCCTTCTACCCTTGACCCACGCACATGGCTCAAGCCCTTCACCCAGCTACCTTTATTGGACTTACTGATACCTGACGACCCTACCCTAAAGCTATTCCACATCCACTATATATACTCGTCATGTATCATAGTTGTTCCTTACTTTAATCTACTTGGTTCTTGACCACCATTTGATCCTCGCTTAGGCTTCGCAACCTAAGCGTCCATCTCTGATTCTATCTTCGAGCACTCCTCGTCGATAGCCTGATTATCGTCTGTCTTAGAGGTGCGTCCTCGAAAGACTGAACCCTTGATCCTGCCCTATACGGTATCGAGCCCGTAAGACCAGTATCAAGCCAGAACCCCTTCTTGTTTGAAGGCGGAACCACTTGTCGAAGATATCCTTTGCGAAGGACGGTTCTCTTTTGAACCATCGGCAAGAGACCCATCCAAGTTCGTAACAAGAACGGCCTGAAACCGTTATTTGCAAAGAAAGAGGACGGCCCGAAACCGCCTCAAGAAGAGAAACGTAAGTGGAAGAATTCCCAACTGAAGAAGAAATCTTCTCAGGAGATGTCGGGAACGTCCACGCAAGAGACAAATAAGGAGAAGCCCTTAGCCTCTGCACGTCCGCAAGACGACCCAGTGCAAGCAATCAAGAGTTCCCTGACCCCTGAGAAGGCTATTCCCAGAAAGGAACCTTTCAGGGCCACTATCGAAGAAGTTATGGATGAAGAGGCACCAGGTCTTCTTCCCATCCCTGATGACGATGAAGAAATGATCGACGAAGAAGATGAACGATTCGATACCACAAATGATGTGTGGATCGACAGATTAGGAAACTTCGCCCCGGCAGTCGGCTCTATTGCCGAATATGCCTTGCAAGATGACGAATTCCTTGTGGAATATTCCGACTCAATGGACATGTGTGTCATTGAGAACGTATCCATGGATACTCCCTTGACAAAAGACGGAACATCCTTTGCGGAACAAAAGAAACCGGTTTTACCCCTGCCACGGCCCGATGAATATGTCAAGATTGGAAACAAAGCCCAGCAATTTGCTCTCGCCGCTAATGCAGAGCAAAAGAAGAAATCATTCGAAGAACTCGTTCCCGAGTACCTTCATGACTTTGCTGATATATTTGCGAAAGATGGACTTAATCAACTCCCTCCCGAATGGCCTGGCATTGATCACCGAATTGAAACGAAACCCGGCTTTATTCCCAAAACGTCAAAGATTTACCCTCTATCAGAAAAGGAAAGAGAAGCAGTCAAAACGTTCATTGATGAGAACGTAAAGAAAGGCTTCATTTCGGAATCGAAGTCGCCACAGGCTAGTGGCTTCTTCTTTGTTGGAAAGAAGAGTGGCGATCTTAGACCCTGCCAAGACTACTGGTATATCAACGATTGGACTGTGAAGAATGCGTACCCACTCCCACTTCCACTTTCGCTTGTGGCACGCTTGCACGGCGCAAAGTACTTTACGAAGATGGACGTACACTCAGGTTATAACAACATTCGCATCCACCCCGACGATCAATGGAAAGCCGCATTCACAACTGAATTCGGGCTCTATGAGCCGAATGTCATGTTCTTTGGGCTTTGCAACTCACTGGCAACATTCCAGGCATATATGAATCGTACCTTCCAGCAAGAAATTAATGAAGGATGGCTTGTCATTTATATGGACGACATCCTGATTTTCTCAAATAACCTTGAGGAACACTGAACCCGAACCCGCCGAATTTTAGACAAAATCAGAAAGGAACATCTGTTCCTGAAACCAGAGAAGTGCACCTTCGATGCACAAGAAGTTGAATACCTCGGAATGATCATTAGGCCAGGACACATAGCTATGGACACCGCAAAGACTGATGGAATCAAGGATTGGCCCGCACCGACGTCTGTCAAAGACGTTCGGTCATTCCTTGGATTTTGCAACTTCTACCGCAACTTCGTACCACACTACTCTGACATCGCCCGACCCCTGATTGACTTGACGAAGAAGGAGACCAAATTCTTATGGTCCGAACCCTGCCAAACTGCCTTTGATGAACTCAAGGCATGTTTCTGAAACAACCCGTCCTCCGGAACCCCGATCCCACCAGACAGTTTGCTGTTGCAACTGATGCATCTCTCGTCGCGACGGGAGGAGTACTCTTGCAGACCGATGAAAATGGTGTCTACCATCCCTGTGGATATCTATCCCAGTCCCTGAACCCCGCCGAACGAAACTATCAGATTTTTGATCGCGAACTCCTTGCAGTCATTCGCGCACTTGCGGAATGGCGTCACTACCTCGAAGGGAACCCACACCCTGTCGTTGTATTCACAGATCACAAAACCTGCTATACTTTCCGAACTGCACAGAAGTTGACCCGTCGTCAAGCTCATTGGCAACTTGAACTATCCCGATACGACGTCGAACTCCATCATGTGGCTGGCACTAAACTCGCAGCACCTGATGCCTTATCTCGTCGTCCTGATCATGACTCGGGTAAGAGTGACAATGAGGACGCTGTCCTCCTCCCCGACGATATGTTCATCCAACTTTTGGATACCGATTTGATGGCCTCACTGGCCAACCCCTCCGAATCCGACCCCCTCTTCGCTTGTGCACGTGACGCACTTGATGGACTATCTCTACCGCCTATGAAATCAGCATTGTCTGATTGGCGTATATCCGACGGCGTCCTTTACTTCAAGGATCGCGCCTACGTTCCCCCTGATTGCCGTCTGACTGTTCTACAGCAGACTCATGATCATCCTACGGCAGGACATCCTGGTCATTTTAAAACTGAAGAACTGACGAAGAGAGATTATTGGTGGCCCTCCATGGGTACCTACATCCACAAATACGTAGATGGCTGTGCCTTGTGCCAGCAGATGAAGACCAACACCCATCCCGTAACACCACCACTCATACCAATTGCCTCCACCGCCGTCGCCCCTTTCACTCATATCTCCATGGATCTTATCGTGAAACTCCCCGTGTCCGGGGGCTTCGACTCTGTTTTGGTCGTGGTTGACCAAGGGCTTACAAAGGGGGTAATTCTCATCCCATGCAACGAAACCATTGATTCCGAAGGAATTGCCAAGCTTTTTCTGAAACATGTCTACCGACGATTTGGACTTCACGAAAAAGTTATCTCAGACTGTGGTCCTCAGTTTGTTTCCAAGTTTTCTAAAGCTCTTGCCCAATTACTTGGCTACCAAATTGCAGCATCCACCGCATACCACCCTCAGACAGATGGACAGACAGAACGACTAAATCAAGAGCTAGAAACATACCTCCGGATCTATTGCCGATCAAACCCTGAAACATGGGCTGAACATCTCCCTATGGCCGAATTCGTCCATAACCACCGAAAGCATGACTCCCAAAACGCCTCCCCCTTTTTCCTGATGATGGGATATGAGCCACGTGCGCTCCCCCATGTCCTCCCCGACTCTGCAGTCCCAGCTGCGAATGAACGTGTCCAGACACTACAGAAGATAAGAGAAGAAGCCATCTCGTGCCATAACATCGCTATGCAGCGAATGGCAGAGCGAACCCATGGAAAGAAATATACTCCCTGGAAGATAGGAGACAAGGTTTGGTTATCCGGAAGGAACCTCATCACCCCTTTGCCCTCAAAGAAATTAACACCGAAACGATACGGACCCTTTACCATCTCCGCAGTCCTATCACCTATCATGTTCACCCTCGTGCTCCCCCCTCAGTGGAAGATACACCCCACGTTCCATGCCTCGGAACTATCATCCTATCAGGAGACAGAGGTCCACGGCCCGAATTTCACTGAACCACCGCCTGACTTGATCAATGAGGAAGAAGAATATGAAGTCGAGGCAATCCTTGCCCATAAAGGAACAGATAAGCGACGGCGCTATCTGGTCTCCTGGAAAGGGTACTCCACTGCCAGTAATGAATGGATCCCAGAAGAGAACCTGACCAACGCTGGACAAACTCTGAAGACGTATAAGAAGGCGCACCGATTGAAATAATTCCCCCATCTGCCTTCACTCACAACCATCATGAACTTCATCCCTAACTCTGCCTCCTCCTCTGCCATCGTCGTCGAAGACACCCTTGTGAACCATTACGTCTCCACCTCTACCCAGACCACCAGAACTCCCACCCAGCTCGCTGCCATTTATAAAGAGAACATTGAGGCTGCCGACGAAGCTGCCCTCATTGAATCCGCTATCCTATCCCGCCAACACGCTCTAGAAATTGAGTGTATCCTTGTTGAAAGAAATGCATATCCCACCGCCGCCGTCCTTAACACCATCAGAACCGCCCAGCTCATCGAGCAAGAAGCCCAGCTCGTCTCTGACCCAGCCGTCAAACACTCCATCCTTCACTATCAAAAGCGTATTCGTGGTCTGTGCTACTTGCTCTTGCCTAGCGATATTAAAAGGGATATTCGCGAGGCTATATCAATCATACTCGACCGAACAACTACTACGGTTGCCAGACCACCATCCCCTCATTGTCTTGACGAATATATTCGTATCCCTTCCTTGCCTCTATCAGAGGTTCCTAAACCAGTCCTTCCTCCTGCAACTCCGCGCGTTGCCGCTAACGATCCGCTTACCAATAGCATGCCTGATCTGGAGCTTGGCACTCAAGCTGCACCTATCGTTGTTGAGGACTTCTCACCACCACCCTCTCCCAACACACGAATTGCAAGAAGAGAGCAAAAGAGACGACTCCGTATAAGCTCCAAGTCGGCCTCACCCGTTAAGCAATCTACCAGAATATCCCCCACTGCGTCGTTACCCGACAAACCCTTCACACTTACCGACTATAACAACTTCATCTGTCGTAACTGCAAAGCACTTGGACACCGTCACAAAAACTGTCCTGATTACTGGTGCCGTGTTTGTCACAAACAACAACCGGGCCATTTATCCATTTATTGCAAGAAGTTGAAGGAGAAGCAAGTCCGCGAGAAGATTCGCGAACCCCCTACCACCGCTTTCGAAAACCCCGACTTCTATACCCACATGAAGATCTGGGAAGCCCACGTCAATGAAGACGTCGCTAGAGCGTATGAGAAAGAACGGGACGAAGCGTTAAACGAGTTCGAAGAACACTATCTGTTTGACGACGACCCCATCAACTACGCCAACCAAGATGATTGAAGTCGGTGACTTCATCGCTAAATGCGGGGTAATGTTACAGTAACGTTGCACCCCCCTATCTTTTCTCCATTATCGCTGGACTTATGGCTGCTTTGCCTTGTATTCGTAGAGCCTCGGCTCATTCCATTTCTCACACTTCGGCCACGTGCCTTGTATTCGTAAAGCCTCGGCTTGTTTCACTTTATCTTATCTTATCTTTCTGACTCGTCATACCCTTAACCCCTATCGGTTATGACTCGTTCTACCCTTGGCCCATACCCTTGGCCCAAGCCCTTTACCCTATGACTCCTCTTGACTCATACCCTTTACCCAGTTACCCTTCTTGGACTTCCGATACCTGACAACCCTGCCCTAAAGCTATTCCACATCCCCTATATATACTCGTCATGTATCATAGTTGTTCTTTACTTTAATCTACTTGGTTTTAACCCTTGTATCTGTCTCAGAGGTGCCAGCCCTCTAGAAGTTACTTGATTACCTTGAAACCCGATCCTCACTTAGGCTTCACAACCTAAGTGTCTATCCCTGATTCTATCTTCGAGCACTCCTTGTTGATAGCCTGATTATTGTCTGTCTTAGAGGTGCACCCTCGAAAGACCGAACCCTTGATCCTGCCCTGTACGGTATAAAGCCCGTAAGACCAGTATCAAGCCAGAACCCCTTCTTGTCTGAAGGCGGAACCGCTTGTTGGAGATATCCTTTGCGAAGGACGGTTCTCTTTTGAACCATCGACAAGAGACCCATCCAAGTTCGTAACATAGGTCAAAAGGTGTTCTAATTCACTCAACCCCTCATGTGCCACTGGTCGTGGCTGATCTCAAGCCCAGTTTATTCAAGAATGCTCTGCACCTCCCTGAAGACACCCTAGCCTACATGGCGTCTTCCATAAGTTGTATCTATTCACTGTGGGTTTTTCATTTAAAAAGTTCTTGTTACATCAGTGCTATGGCATGCTGCTCCAAGAACTCCATACAGTTGCAACCAACAACCATGGTAGATCCTACAACTTGAGCCATTACCCATCACCTGCCACAGTTCATACAAATGTCCTTGAGACGCTCTCGATGTTGTTGCAATCAAGCAGCAACCCAGGACACCCCGAGTTTATGGCCATCATGTGCTTTTTTTGCTCTCTCTCGTAAGTTTACATTCTCAAAGTGTATTTCTGTGTCTGGCAAATAATAATGTCCTATGTAGGGTGCGAGACATTGCGCGGGTTGTATGCCCCAGGAAGAAGTAAATTACTTTCAGATCTGATTTGCGTCCGCATTCACTTGTACCTGTTGTATTTGAAATATCACACTGCTCTTCAGTCTTTATGTTATGTGCCACTTGACAGCGCTGGAGTGCTTTCAGTTTGTCAAAGTGTCTGAGCTCTCGAGGATGCTGCATTTTCACAAAAGCTACGTAAACCAAATCTTAATTATTTTGATTGTCTAACTAACATAATTTTTCTCGATCACCACCTTCCACCACCTTCCACCATCACATTACTATTAGCACCGGCTGATATCGTGATCAAACTTTAAAATGGGGGCAGAAAATTGTAAGGTTGTCATTTGACGACTATGCAAATGGTCTTTTGACCCACCAACTTTCGACATGGTGCAATTTATTCTGACTTTTCCTTGTACATCCATAGGTCCTTCAACAGACATCTTTCTTGGGATGCAACACACTGAGGATGGCCTGGCATCTTGGCTCCAAACACATGGGTCCAAAATTGTTAATGTCCATAACTTGTTTTCATAATTTTCGCTTACAGCTTCACTTACAGCTTCCAGGCTCCCTCTTTATTACAGCTTCTGTGCTGTTTGGATTGGTTGACTCCCATGATCTCACACCCCTCCTTGAAATAATCCTTGGGGAAGTTGTGAAGCAAATGCAACTCCAGCAAGAGGAGACTTGTACAGGATTCCTAAAGCGAGGAGGGCATAGTTTTATGGAGGAGATGATGTATCATGCTCAGATGGAAGTATCATTATTTAGTAAAGCTATTGCAAACCTGTGCGAAGAGCTGGACACCAGAAATCAGCAATGTGAGCCACATCATTGAAGGGCTTATGTCCAACACTAAATGTATTTCTAGTGATGGGGCGTCCGAGTCTTCACCCAAATTTGGTACCACCTTCAGCAGACGTCAGGTGTATGGAAGCATGCCTAGCTTCTCACTTGCTCAATTTCAATCCCCTTCAGCCTTCAAATGACATTCAAGATAAATCCTACAAGAAATGTCAGGCATGGCTTCTCAAGTCAAATATGCAAGACATAGGGGTCAGTTTTGACGTCAGCAGAACGCCCCCCGACTCTCCTCATCTTCATGAATGCTTTCTAAGGGTGAGTCCTAATATTACAGGGGATATGGTGTTCTGATGCTATATACAGAACGACAACCAACCCCCCCCCCCCCCCCCCTGCCCCGTTTGATGAAAGCCTGGGTTGATAACATTACATATTGCTCGTACACAAGTGCATGTCTTGCAGAAAGCAACGAGCCACTACCCACTGTCAAAGGCAGCAGGTTCACTCACAAGGAGGACAAAACATCTGATGTGCTTATCTCTGTTTTTCATATTCTAGACTTGAAGAAGCAGTGCGCTCAGGTCGAAGTAGACATGCTGTATGATGCCATCATATGCATTGCTGAGCTCGAGGCCAGTGATGATGATGGTAAGCACACAGCTTTCACTCCAATTTTATCACACTAAGAGAAATGCAGGTACGTCTTCAGGAACAGCTGTGACACCAGAGTCATATTCACCTGATGAATTGATGGACAATTGGTTTTCAACCTCATCCGCACCTTCTGACACCTTCTGACATCGTATGATAATCCTTGTACTTTCACCACCCACCTTCTTGTAGCCTTTCTCCTTCTGTTTCAAATCGGCGACATATCTTCACTATTGTATTGGTGCCTCACATGAGTTAGTTGTACGTTTGGACTTGATCTATGTTATTTTTGCTACTTCTTTTTATCTATTTGACAAGCGTGTTTGACATGAAATGATGGTGGCAGTATGCACACTTGTTCACCTTCCAGTTTGTGTGGCTCAACATGTGATGCGTGATTGCTCGATCCCCTTATATCACCGTGATGTCCTTTGTAGAATGCAGATTCGGATCATCTATGAAACAATAAATCTACCTGCAACCATTAAAACAAATATCATGTCCATCAGTCTTGTCATGTCAATAACAATGCATTCTGATGCCAGCCAATTATAATGATTTAAAGTTCCCCTTGTCACTTTGTTGTCAGCCCATAATACATGTATCAAAATCATACCTCCCTTGTGAACTCATATATTCTGCCATACTTGTGATATAATGATGCGTTCCAACAGGTTCTGACACCAGCCAATTATAATCATTGGAAGGTTCTGTTGTCACGTTGTTGTGGGCCATGTAACACACATATCAGAATTATATCCCCTTGTAAAATTTTATCTTATGTTGTATATGTGTGACACCATGAGAAAGATATATAAATCTAGAACTAGGTGCAAAATAATGTTTTTTACCTGTCACATGCATCTGGTCATAACAAGTTTGGGTCAATTCCCTGATGATTAACTGGCATGATGCAGTGCTTAGGAAAACTCAAGGGTTGATCAGAAATAGTCTCTGTTAACTGGCGTGATGCAGTACTTAGGAAACTCAGGGTAATATGAATGTCAAATCTCAGGAAGTAGTGAAATCAGTAACTGGCGTGATGCAGTGCTTTGATACTATGAATAGACGGATAAAGGTATGCGGCGAGTCAGAGCAATATCTTGTGGATACTCCTTATTCTCACAATCAGGGGAGATCAAACTAAGAGTTGGATACAATGAATTCAACCAAATACGTGGCTTTGAAACCAAATCTTCTGTTGCTCAAGCACTCACATCGAGTCTGAGGCAAATCAGAACGGGATTAGGCCAAGCTCTTAATACTGTTGACTAAAGTATAAGTCTTATTTGTTGTCCTCAGTTCGTTAGAAATACATGAATTCTCCCCACAGAATCGGTTTCCTGTGTCGTAAAGAGAATGGATTGAAAACTATACTAGACGACTAGTAACAATGTACTAGCTAATATAATTTGAACTAGCTTAGAGAATAATCCGAAGGTCGTGGGAAAAAGTGCTATAAATGGTAAGAGGAAATAAGCTAATATTCACTCAGATTTGTCACACATTTATATAGGGTGAAGATCAGTGGTACTGGGGATCAATCTTATTCCTGATCCTAATCTTAATCTTATTGACAAGAGGGGATTTAGTCCCCTTTATATACTACTTTACAGGTGGCTACACTATTTACTCAATATAGAAATATGACTCATCATGACTCATTATGACTCATTTGTTTGATATTATTTACTGTTTACTACTATTTGGAAGCTGTTCAAAAGCTATGACTAAACTTTAAGTGGAATGTAGATTATGTAATTCAAGTGTCATCCAAGTGTCAAACATGAATGTGGATCATTAGTTCAGAAAATGTATGATAAAATTCTGAAACATACAGAAAGGTGTATTTTAATAGTAAAACAAAAAGTTCTGATGTAACTAGTGACTGAGATAAGTATGTAATTATTGTAATTAATTCGGTTAACCTTGAATAACCCTTGAGGAAATGATTATAAAATGTATTAATGCAATACAAAATTAAGACTACCTTCACATATAGAGTGTGAAAGGTATATGATATTATGTATATCTCTAACTGTATCTATGACTGTGTATGAAGAGTTATATATGTCCATGACCATGTACAAAACAAGTTTTGTGCATGTCAGCGTGTAGAACAGAGCAATCATCAGTTCAGCACCAGGTTGTAGAGCAGCCAAGGCCACTCCACTGTTCTTGCTCACTTCAATCAATGGTTGGAGTTTTATTACAGGCCGCTCTCATCCAGATCTGCCTTATGCATTCTCGGCCTGTTACTAAGGCCAAGGTCTAGCCACCTCCACCCATCTTCACATGTTCACCATGACCATAGTCACCTGATAATCTTAATTGTATGTATATCTTCGAAAGAGTGGGGAGTCAGGAATTGGGACAGAGCTCACATTCAAGGTTTAATTGTCAGGCGATAGTGTCATTTTGATGCAAGATTTTGTTGCAGTTGTAGGGAAGCAGTGATGCATCAAGTACTGCAGTGAATTATTGGTTGGAGTGATGCAACACTGATGCATTGTTAATGCATCAGTAATGCATCAAATCAAGAATCAGGAATCGTCTCACCGTCCTACATCAATCAACGATGCCCCAATGTATGGGTCTACATCCAACCACCACCTGCTCGCCACTATACACTGTGCACAAATACCCCTACGGCCCCGCAGCTGCATGATGCCCTCAGGTATGGTTCACATCCCACTACTACCTGCTTACCAGCTTCAGGTATGGGTCCACATTTTGCTGCCACCTGCTCACCACCATACACTGTGCATGTATTGCTCTTGCAGCCCCATGGTAACATACTGAATTTGCCACTACACCTTTGCCACTATACCCTTTCTCGACTTTACCTTCGTATGTGAGCCACATATAGCTGTGACCACGCACACATCACTGTGCATGGTTACTCTCAGGTGTGGGTCCACACTATGGGAAACCTTTGGATAGGCTAGGGTTGGCTAGAGTGGGCTGTGTGCTGTTGTGATGCAGAGAGTGACTTGGTTCAGGTGGATATGCTGTTTGCCCAGAGCAATACCCGCACCCACCACTTACACATTCAGAATCCCAAAGTGCCTCAAGGCACTTTGATGTCTCCCCAGTGCACCGACTGGATCCAACTTGAATATATGTGACTAATGTATTGATTTACACCCTCGAACTTCGGGCCATCACTTGTAGTATGTATGCATCATGTCTCGTAGCTCCACCTCCAGTGAATCTTACAAGTGTTAAGCACTCCATATACTTGGGGAATGAATGACGACATGACACAACTACTATATCCATTCATCACCCACAGAGACTACATGTACTACTTACTGTCAAATTTTACTCTGATACGAGAATGAAATGATTTAGTAATGGTGAAGCAAATTTTCGAACAAGTTATGAAGACATAGGCTCATGCCTTCATTCGCCTTTTCCTGTGTCCATTAGCATTGAGCAAGCGATGATGATATCTCAGACATACTTTACAGGAACAATGCCCTCGTTTGCAGGATGCTTCATTGACTTGAGAGTTGCTGCAACATCCTCCGAAACTGATGTTTTTTCCTTAGCAATGCCAATGAATGTCAGACCATCTGATCCAATGGCATCAGCAACCTCATTATGCTTGGATCTGATCGGAACTCGTTTTGATGCATGTTGAGCTACAGGGTTCTGTTTTGGGGCAGTAGTATTTATGCCAGTCGAGTGAACCAAGGTATTGCCTTTATCTGCAGCAGCATGAGACATCTCCGTTATCGCACTAGACTTGGCAACAGGTCTTGCTTTCAGTTTGACCTTGGGTTTGGCAGTGTTCATGGGTGCAATGGTGGGGGTGGGCTCCATGGCAGAATTGTGTTTGACTTTGGCAGTCATGGGCTGCTTCAACTTGGATTTGTGCTTGGACTTAGCCAGACTTGCACCAGTGCGAGTGTCAGCGAGATACTGTGTCTCCTCATTTGGAGCAGGTGGATTGGCAGCTGGAAGAATAGGCAATCAATGAGTGAACTGAGGAAGGGCTTCATCCTGATCAGCTGTTGTGGTGCTGCGCTTAGCAGATATTGGAGAGCTCAAGAAGGAGGACAGGCTACACATCTTCCATCTCTGTGACTCAGAATTAGTGAGATTCCATGAGTGCACGTCATATTGTGTGTCATAGCGTCCCCCAATAGTGCTGTTGGTGTTAGTGAACGAGGGTGCTGATGAACCAAATGCAGGGGAAAATGAGTTCTGTGTGTTATCGGTACCAAAATAACCCATTGCCATAAGATCGACATGGGAAAAGACGACCCAAGGTCAATCATAGGACCAGGCACACTGGATTGCAGCACACCAATTGGATGGGGAGGCATGGTGGCAATGTTGTGCCATGCATTTTCAAGCAATGCATCAGGCAGGGCCTGTCCAAACGAAGCATCAGGCTGGGCCTGTTCAAATGATGCATCAAATTGTGCCTGTGTCAGTCAAGCGTTAGATTAAATAGGAAGAATAACGAGAAGACCTTACCCCAGAGTAGAATGTGGATTGATTGAGTTCATTAAGTGGTGATGCATCAGTAATTCCCATTGAGGAACTTGCGAAGCCTGTGACTGATGCATCAGTTTACATCAGGTGGCTTCGAAATGATATAAAGACCTAGATTATCCCACTCGATGGAATCACCATCTTGTCCTTTGTTGCTCTCTTCACCATCCTCTGTGTCTTCTTCTGCATCCTCTGTGTCTTCTTCTGCATCCTCTGCATTTCCATCTGCATCCTGGGTTTCATCATTCTTGCATCCTCCGAGGTCCTCAGTCTTGTCGCCATCTCCAATGTCTGGCAGCAATGGCTTATGCTTGTTCGGAGCTGATGGTCAAGTCTTATGGTGAGCCTATTGACTTGGACAACAAGGATTAACTTACAAAATATCAATTCAGCATATTGCTGGTACACAGCAAGGAAGGTGTTGTCCTTGTCAGGGCATAATTGAGCAAAATTACTCCCAGCGGGGGTTTCTGATGGATGGCACCTTAGTAAGGTGAGCTCAGTAGTCAGGTTCACAGTTTAGTGCACTCACAATAAAGTAACGATATCCCAATTCTGCCTCGGGTCCGGTCCAGCGCATGTGAAGGAGACAATAAAGCGAGTCTGTTTCTTGACAAGGCATGCAAAGCACTGACAAATGATTGGCAAATCATCAATACCTCTATAGGCCGCATGAGTGACATCAAAATCATAATCATTAATTGTTACTTACTTCGCAATGTCATCAGCATTGCTTTCGTCGTTGTCACTGTCTTTGTCATCTAGCGTGTCCTTCTTTACCTTTTTCTGTTTGTCGTACTTCTCTCTCACCTCCTTCTTCACCTCGTCTGACTCACACTCCAGGAGCTCTTTGCAAAACTTTCGGCCCAACGCCATGCGGTGACCAGCTGTAGCTACGTTACCTGCCTCTTGTTCGGCCTTGACTAGTGGTTTGATCCATTCATTGTAGACCATATCCATGTAGATTTCTTCAATGGATTTTGCGTGCAACTTCAGTAACAGTGCGGTTTCAAAGACGGAGACTTCCTTCTTTAAGCCACGGTTTTTCTTGGACACATTTGCCTGCCAATGAAACCAAGTCCACAATTGCTAACAGGGTTTTGCTTAGCAGGCAAAAATTGTTCAAACATTCATTGACTTACAACTTTGCATCTCTGTTCAGCAGCCAGTTCTGCTGCTTGTTGCTCTGGCATTAGTGCTGTTTCAGTGGGGATATCAGGGAAGAGGGTGGCTTGCTCAGGCCATCTTTTAAACCAATAGAGATGAGTCTTGGCCCAGAAGTGTGTGTAGTCCTTGTCCTCACTGTGCAGTGCAATGTACTCTGGCAACTGTTCTTGAAGCCAATTGTACTGTTCCGTAGTAGTCCACTGAGCTGCTGGCATCTTTCAAGGGATTTTCAGTTATGTATCATGTTAATAGTATCACTATCATACCTTTGTTTTTCTGTGCACGATAATAGATGAGTGTGTCCCTCTACCAGTGTATATGCCCATCCTTATATCATTCCATTGGCATCTGATCAGGGCTCATTGCAAATCAATATGGCAAATAAAAAAAAGAGGCTAATTTAGTTAGCAATGACTTACTACAGGATCCAATGGCAGGACAATAAAAATAAAAATGATGGTACCGGCACCAGTCAGTGTTTCTGGCACCAGTCTGTGTCTCTGGTGGATCAGGTAATGAGGGTACCGAACTGAGTTGAGGTAGCAATGACTTACTACGGGAACCGAATGCAGGACAATCCAGACGGAAATGGTGGCACGGGCACAAAGTGCAATAAGGAGTGGGACATCGACCTTGTTTGATCAAAGTGAGCTCAAATCATAAGCACGGAAGAGTAGCATTACCTTTGCGCGACTATGATGGCATGTTGACCAGGGCATACACTGAATGGAAATGCATACCAACTGGTTCAAAGCAGAGTGCAATAACGAGCGCAACACCAATCTGGTTTGATCCATGTGAGCTCAGATGGATGGTGGGAATGGAGGAGTGGCTTTACCTTTGGTTGACTGAGGCATATGCTGAAAGGAAGTGTGATTCAAAGAAGGAATGCTGAAAGATGGTGCTTACTGTGGACCAATGCCATTGGAAATGAGTGTTAAATCATCCCACGGGTGACCTTGCTTGTGGGTGAGCTTATTGCGCACTTACATAGAGCATCGCAAATTAAATAAGTACAGAACATTGTGTCAAAGAGACTCACCTGGATACTGAACATCAGAATCCAGTGTTTGCAAGAACCACTACTTTGCAATAAGTACATTTATCATGTTGGCTAACTACTAGAGACTCACCTGGACTACATGCAGATGCTGGTACCAGTCCAACACAGCATGCAGAAGCATAAGTGAGGCAGTAGTAGTTATTGAGTGATCAGTACTAGTACCAACATGTGCATGGATGAAGCACTTGAAATGAGCCTAAAATGGCAGTAATGTAATCGCCAAGTTCAAGCAATAAGACTCAGCTCAACTTGAAGATTTACTCAAATCTAGCTATTCCCCAGACCATTGTGCAAGTTAGGAACCCCACAGACATAGTACTCTGATTTTTTACTAGTACCAATTGATTTTGGTGAAACCCAACTACTGATCATTGGATATCAAGCATTGATGCATACCAAATCAATTGTGTTGTTAGATGTCAGTAAGTATCCACTGTACAATCAACACTGACACTACATGCTACCTCCCACAGGCTAATATGCTACATCCCACAGGCTAATACGTTAGAACGACAGCAAAATCCTCAACTTCATCTGCAATGTCAGCTCCGCAACTCCCAGAAATCAAAACATGTAACTGGTTTAGTTGGTACGTCTATATTCCACTTCATGGGTGTAATACTCAACTCCCCTCTCCCATATCTCCAATGACACAGCCATCCCATGCCTGCCCCAAGCATCCATCTGTGCCATCAACACTGACTCCAGCGCAGACATTTTGATCATTCGCGGTGACCTGCACCAAACTGGTCTGGTGCATGGCTGACTAATACTCTGCTATGAGCCCCCACCCAACATTTTTTTCGGATTTAATCTCCCAAGCACTCAGCTCAGAAAATACGAATTTCCCTTCAAATATTCACCTGAACAAGAAAACTAATATTTTCAAAGATTTAATTTTGGATTCAGTTTCATTTCAAATAGCCCAGGAATGACTCAGCAAGAACCTCTTGCATGTCAGGTGACTGCCAAAAATATTTCCTCTACAAATCAACCTGTGGGAACTCGCAGGAAACTCAAAATAATATGTTGCAATTTTGGCTTCCAGCCGAAAAATATAATGAAAAATCACCAAAAATATTGCACACCAGACCCATAAATTACATAACCATTTGTCTAGGCCCTTTAGGCCTCAGCCACAGGACATCACATGACCCAGCAAAATATTACTACCATTACTTAATACTTTCACTAATTGACCCCTCGAAGCTGACTCAGAGATTACACCCCTCTATTTCATCAGACTTAAGTAATCCTCACTTAATTTCGTGGGAAGATGGTAGCACAGCCACTGATTTCGTGTATATAAGGACCCACGTTTCGGTTGAAATGAGAGCAGTTTTACGCCCCCATTTTGTGTCTGTAAGGTGTGAGCCAAGTCAGATACAGTGTAAGCTGTTGAAGATTGTAGGGTGAACCTCTGCAAGACGTCAGTAAAAGTGTGAGTACGCCGTGCTCAATGACCAGCAGACCTGGTTCTGTTCCATTTGTCAGTTTCGTCATTGTCATGCACATTTCTCCACGTTTTCTTTGTTTTACCAACGTGCATATTCCAGAATCTCTGTGTTTGTCTCTTTCGTCCATCTAAGGCTCAGAGTAGCTTAGTGGGGAGACTTCAGGAGTTGATAACGGGAAGCTTGACCTTACTCATCTGAGTAGCGATACTGAGCCAGGGTTTTCATTGTCACGAGGCTTTAGCTATTGAAAGGGGACTTGGTGCTGAACACCAAGGACGTCCGTTCCTGATTCTGTTTAATACTCATCATGAGTTCCATGGCAGCAGGTTCAATATTGCGTGGAGTCCGGAGAGCAATTGATCAGTCCTGACCTTTGATCCTACCTGCTTGTGCTTTGGGAGTGACCTTTATTGCTTCGCACAACTTTCTGGCGGTGCTGTTGCTGCAGGACAAGAGCTTCGGGTGATCCTCTTTGACATCGTTGTTATTATTCTGTTTATTTTCTTCATTATTGTCGTTGACATTGTTTCCGTGTCCTGCACATTGTCAAGTTGACTGCTCACTGCTGACCTCACAGAGATTCTGCCCGCTGATTGTATCTTCGAGCATCGCTGAACAGCCACCCACGAGCGACCACGTTATCAGTCATTGGTATTTGTCTGAATCACTGACCGTGGAGATATTTGATTTTATAGGTAGTTATCTATAGAACATCTATCTAAGAAGACAGCGGTGTGTACTGCAATCTTATCACTAAAGGAGACTACTGATATCATTGTCTCGCAGTAATCATACTGATGCATCAGTGATGCATCCGTGGTGCATCCAGCGCACCGGAAATGAAACTACAATATCTACAACATCAATGTTAACACCTTGTTATCCAGGGTGAGTGGTCTGGCTATATGATTAATGACAGTTCATAAGGCTAACTCAAAAATCACTGCACACACCAGTCTCCTCTTGAAGTTGTCTACCACTGATACGACATAGATGTCAATGCTTGTGACCAAGGGTGAGTGGTTCATAGTGTTCACTTTATTCATGGCGGGTAATCCAAAATCTACAGCACCTTTCAGTTTTCCCACTCCCAGGATACCCCTTAATTCACAATCCGCCGACCCTCTTTGCCTCAGTATTACTACCACGCCCTACATGGCCAAACCAAAGGAGTTTGAGACTGTGTATGAGGGCACCATAGAGTTTGAGGAGGCTGCAAATGCTATGGCAGAGCAGTGTTTTTTATATTCGTATCAAGGAATATTCTATAGCATGCCTACCCAGCACAACCTAACCCCCCCCTTCTATTGTGTTACTTGGGGCCACTACATCAGAGTGTTCCTGGCATGTCTCTGGTGAGTTTTCACTTTTTCATTACTGTTTGACATTTTTTAACTTAACACCTGTCATAGGTGTAATGTAAAAATTGAACTCTGGACACTGGGCAATCATGTTGCTACCTTCTTTGCGGTTTGGTCGCTTGTTCTGGGAGAGCAGAAGGTTCATTGTGCCATCAGACATAGGCTTGCAGCGAGCAGGTGACATACTAGTAGGTTTGATACTATACCTCATTTGGTAGCATTTGCATATCTCATCAGCAGCATGTGTGTCATATCCCGTACTCCGGACCCCATTTCCCATCCCTATTGTTACCATCCTTTCCTTTGCGCATGCTATACTTCAGTAGGATCAGCCCTGCTACCTCCATCCATCATCCAACTTGATGTCTAGCCTTCCGAATGCTACAGCCAGCCTGTACCCCTGACCCCTGAATCTTCGGATCTTCGGATCTCTAGACTTCCAGAACCTGTCCGGATATATCCGGACTACTTTCCCGCGCTCTGGATCCAGACTTCCGGACCTATATCGGTTCCGGTCTGATGTCCAGTTCCATTTCTAATACTATACAATAAGCTTTCCTGTGCATATAATGTTATCACAGCCTTTTCCATTATTCGGTATTCCTTACTTCCAGCTTCTTGGTAATCCTTAATATCCGACTACATTCCATGATCCGTTTACCTGTGTTTCATTTCTAGTTATGTTCTCTGTTCCGTTTTACTTGTGATTCTAACTTCTGGCTTTCATTGTTTAGCGATAGTCTTTGCTTATACTTCATACATAGCCTCGAGCCTTAGTATATAAACCTCCGTACATACTTGTAGTACCTCAGTTCGAATATTAACGTTATTTCCATCTCTCTTGTCTTAGGGATTGAGTCCCTTATGCTCTGACTCTACCTTTCGGTAGTCTTTCCTTATGCTCCGATACTTTCGGACCTCGTCTAATAGTCAATCCTTGTCCATCCTTATCCTAAGCTATTCCAGACCATGTCCGATAGCTATTCCTAGTCTTTCCTTATCCTTAGCTATCTGGGACCTTGTCCGATAGTTAATCCTTGTCTTTACTTAACCTCCGCTACTTTTGGACCTTGTCCGATAGTTATTCCTTGTCATTCCTTATCCTTGACTATTCCGGACTTCGTTCTGATAGTTCTATTTCATCCTTTGCTTATCCATAACTATTCCGGACTTCATCCGGATAGCTATTCGTTATCCTCTGCTTATCCATGACTATCCTAGACTGCGTCCAGATAGACATCCCTCATCCTGTGTTCCTCCGGACATCCTTCGTCACACTTCCTCTGGTCCAATCTCAGACATCCCATCCTGTTCCCTTCTGCTTTGGACATAGTCTGCTGCAGCCTTTCCTCGTTGGTTTCTACTTGGGATTAATCCTGAAGTAGTCTTTAACTCTTTCCACACCTCCGGACTTGTTCTAAGTAGCCTTCCTATTTCCGGATGTACGTCTGGATTTAGTTCCCACACTTTGGATATGGTCTCGAACAAGTTCCTGCAGTTCTGGATATCTCGTCCGGACTTTCCCACGCTTTCCGGAAGTCCTCTGGGCTCTTCCACCAGAGTTACCTTACCTTTGGATGTTCAACTGAACTTCGTTGGATGTCCTCTGGACTTCATTCTGAAATGTGGGGCACGTACTCGGGTAAGGGGCACAGCGTACGAGCTGAGGCCAAGCCCTTCCTTCCTAATCCGACCCTCCGGCATGGTTCTTAACAATGTGACACGCTTCTCGATGTAGTGGTTCAGAGGCACCACACATTATGTTATCTCGCATTGTGAGGGTATATTCAATTGACACTATTCATCACAAAATAAAAAAATGCTGAGTTGATGATATTGTGTACGAATGAATAGTATGTATTCCACTTATACCTACTAGTACTGTGCATTGATAGGTACCATCCGCTGTCAAGATGCACAGTAAACCCTAACCCTAAAGGTGTGATGCTATTTGGGGTTTGGTCAGTTGTACTAGTAGTGACTCAACACAATCAACAACAAATGTCTACAGATCCTCCTCATGCTGGGGCGACTTCAGTTCAGACTATTGTATGCACTGAGGCAGCATCCACAGCACTGAAGAACTTGTGTAAATGACAGAAGAAACCCAAACTTAATTTTTACCGCTCTGTCAACTCACTGCCTTCTTGCCAGCATACACAATATCAAGTTCATACAGATGGGTCCATTAGCTACACACTGAAATGTCTGAAACCTCCCAAGAATGCTCAAGCAACCATCAATAATTCAAATTGTAATGCACCAACTCTGCATGATGTGTCGATTCCCAAGCCATTTGACAATCTCCCACCTGAAGTCTCATTCGAGTTTTTTGGCCTGCAAAAAAGAAATCAAGCAGTGGGTGTATGTACACTACAATATTCTGAGTTTTTTGACTTATTTCTTACCATGATTATTTAGGATTACCCTTTGCTGATGTGGTTAAAGCACCGAGGATTATTCCTTGATGAAATGATCCACCTCGAGGGAAGATGTAGTCAAGCTGGCGCTCAGTCTTGTATGGAATGTAATTGTCCCAGCCTGGAGTACCAGTGTGAGGACTGCTTGGGGTCTGACCTCTTTTGCTCAACTTGTGTCTTGTCGGCCCATGTGTGCCACCCACTTCACTGTCTCCAGGTGTGTTTTCATATTTTATTGGGAGAGTAGGACATAAAGCTAATAAATAGTATCATTGCAGAGGTGGAATGGTGAATATTTTGAGCGAGTTTCACTGAAAACCCTGGGCCTTCACATCCAACTTGGCCAGGTATGTCTTAATCCTCGTTGCACGTTTAATGACGATTTTGTTGTTATTGACATCCACGATATACACAAAGTGTCCCTTGACTTTTGCGATTGTGCAACAGCTGAGAGCCACATGCAGCAATTGCTTCGAATTATGTGGTTTCCCTTGACAACATCAGATCTAAAGACTGCTGCAACGTTCCATGTCCTCAAGCAGTATCACTTACTCTCCTTCGAGTCAAAAGTCTCTGCCTTTGAGTTTTATCACGCGCTCAGGCAGATGTCCGATAACACTGGCTTACTTCCTGTCAAGGTAAATTCATATTTTTTCAAGTGCATTCGAAGTTACTCAAGCTTCCCTACAGGATCGTTATGAGTCATTTTTGTGAATGGTATGTGAGTGGTGCCACTTGAAGATACTCAAGCGCTCAGGATGAGGTCACAACCCTAGTAGTATAGATGGGACAGCTGAGGGCGATTGTGCCGTATTGTGCCCTGCATGCCCACATCCCGGAAAGAATCTTCCAGCTGATTGGAAAAATGGCCCTCAACAGTGAGTATGAAGTGAGCTTCAGTACAGAGTGGAATCATTGCTAATGTAGGTACTATTAGGTGGTTATATGGACTATTCCTCGCCATTGATGCAAATTTCCACTTAAAACGAAAGGTTGTCTCGAATGAAAATGTTGACCCGAGCCTGAGTCATGGCTGGGGTTATTTTGTGGAGGAAGAAGGTTATAAAAGCTTCTTGCATAGCAGCACGGACATCATTCAAGAGGTCAGTTAGTTTTATTGATTCTTTTTGTGTATTAACAGCCTTTTTTGACAGAAATCAATGTGTTCAAGTCACAACGCTGTAAACATGGCCAATATGAAAACCAATCGCGGACTCGCTGCTACTGGCTTAGGCACCATTGATTGCACTCGCCACAATATGAAACACCCCAATGCAGTGGGGGATCTTCAAAAGGGCGAAAGGTAAGTCATCGTTTGCATTCTGCAGATGTCAATCTAATGTGGGCACGTAGATATATTAACATGGACTACTTATTCTTCTCGACACTTCGTCACTCCATCCTCAACACTCTCAATGTCTCCTATGATATTGCATGCCAGTGGCACAAACATCTATGGCACCATATGAGTGCCTTTCCATTGCCAATGCAGCTCTCGCATGCCATCAAGACCATCTCATTTTTCGTGCCCAAGTTTCACCTACTGGCTCACATCAAGCAGTGCCAAACTTCATGCTCATTCAATTTCAAGATTGGCATAGGAAGAACTGATGGAGAAGCTCTGGAATGCGGCTGGGCCAACATTAATCCTGTGGCTTCAAGCATCAAGGAAATGGGCCCTGGTGTGTGGCAAGACATGCTGGATGACTATTTCGGAGACTCCAATTGGAAAAAGGTTGTTGGACTTGGTGAGTCTATGTTCATCAACATGATACATTAACTTACATTTTTTCAGGTAGTACTATGCTTTGGAAAATGAAGGACGCATTGCCAGAGCAAGAGAAGCATTGCGAAGCATTTGAGGACCTTGATGATGGATTGCAAGGAGAATATGGTGCCACCCTCAAACAGTGGAGAGAGCAGGTCAAGGCATGGGAGCGCGACACTGCACAGCCCAATCCTTTCGAACGAAAGGCACAAAGTATGTATGAGATCATGATATTGATATTGATAATTGTATGCTCATTGTATATCGCAGCTATTACTATGGCTTCTGTACATCTAGAGCTAGCTAAGGAGGACCAGGTTGACCTGCAAACTGGGACTTCCCTCGTGCTACACGAGGACTGCACACCTAGTGTGTTGATCAGTACTGGATTAGAGCTTGAGGAACAGCAGTGAGTGTCCCAACCATTACTTATCAGACCTTGTTCTTACTTTGACAGACAGCGAATAAAAATAGAGAAAGCTGGCCTCGGAGTTCATGCAACAGACAATCAAGAAGGGAAGTTGCTTCAGCGAAGCAACACTCTCCAACAGAGGATTGATGCCTGGGCAAAGATGCAGGAACTATATATGCTGTTTCTTGCTGCACTTCAAGTGAGTGAGAGTGCAGCATCTAACAATGTGGCCGCTGCACCTGAAGCAATCAAGCTGTGGCTGCCATCCCAGCTCAACAGGACTGTGCCTTGTGACACGCACCTTGAAGCTATCAAATGGAAAGCTGCACTATGCACAAGCTCACGACGCTCTGTGCTCTCTATGTTCGAACTTACGTGCTCAGATGGCAATCCTCAAGTACAAAGACCGGAATCTTCATGGACAGGGAGCAAACACGAGGGCACGTAACACCTTGAAAGCTGTTGAAATGAGGATCGACAGTGCAGCCAGCACTTACAAGCGTGCACACACATCCCTTGTCATTCTTGCGCCACAAGTGAATGAGACTGGGTGGCATACATCATTGCAGCCACTAGACCGAGCCAATATCCACTTGATGACAGACGTTCTATGGGGCAAAACGGAGGGGACAAGAAAGCTGTCGTGGATATGGCATATGCAGGGAGCAGGTCCAAATGAGATGGATGATGAGAACACCTTTGAAGGTACGTGGCTCTTCAATTTTTGCTTTAGTCACACTCATGATCAATCAGACATGCAAGTTGAATGGTGCAAAGCCAGGGCACAGGCGATGCGTTGGGCGGAAGAGGTGGATTTGTTGCAGGAGGAGATGTGGAGGGTTGTTCAGTTTTTGGAATGGGATGCACAGTGCTGGACAAGTGGGGCGAGGGCAATGCACTGCAAGATGCTGACAAACATGAGGGACGAATGGCGTATGCCAAACGTCAAGGAGTCTTACATTGAATGCTTGCTAAGTCATTTGAGAGCAGCTGGGCTGACACCCTTGCTCTGGTGGACAGGTTTGAGCCCATGGACTTAGATAGTAGTACATAAACCTTTGCTATTATTTCAGTCAAACAATACAAGCTAATGAGAGTACAATTTGCATTGTTTGCAGGCATGAAGCAGCAATAGCAGGCTGAAAACAGCAGGAGGGTGGGAAATGGAGTACTAGCAAAGCATGATGCATCATAAACGGATGAGATGCATCAGATAGGTAGGCAAAGGGTGGTACTGCAATTGCACCAATAATGCATCACTTCAGCGCTGCAGTTGCACTGATTGATGCATCAAAATGACATGAACCTGTGTAATTGTACCATGTCATGCATCCTTTGGAATGCTCTGCAGCATGTACATGTAAGCACTTGACTCTAGCTTTGGTTCAATGAACATACATAAATTTGACATGCACCATGACGATGCGCCAATCACAACAGAAGTTCCAACCTCACAGAACCTATTTCAATTCATTTCCAGCTAAATACAAGTTCAAGTGATAAAGTGTCTTCTCGATCCCGTGGCAGCGGTCATGCAAAGGTGTGGCTCAAATCCCCTTGAGCTTTGGCGACAACCTGATCATTTTGTTTATTTAATGTATATATCAAAAACACAAATAAAGCACTTCTATGTTGTGAAACCTGATTTTTATTTGAAATTTTACTCTGATTATTAGGATGCAGCCAAGGCCAGGGAGCCACAAAGGAGTGCAAAGTGCTCCTTTTGGCTTCCTGTGCCGAAGGCACAATGGGTGTGGACTAGTACATCAAAATATGTCTTGAAATAGCCAAAATTAGCACCCGAAAGCGAAACGAAAGTTCGAAACCTTGATTGAAATCACTGCGCATTTTGTCCGCTGGCGCCCTTCATAATATCCTGCGTGTCGCTTCTGTCCTGTTGGCATTGGCGCAGCACATTGCTGTGCGGTGTGGATGCTGCGCGTATGCTGTGGTTTTGTCCTTTATGATATACCAGGACCTCATAGGTACTGCACTCTTTTCGTGTCGTCCAGTACTTCTTATTCTCAAGTCTTAGTTTGAATCTACTCCTCAGTGACATGTCGAGCCTCGTCCCTGGCCATTTCAGTGACCATTCTCTACCCTTGGGAGAGGAGCCAAGCCAAGCCGAAGGCCTCCAGAACCCAGGACAGAGAAACATAGTGGTCAGTGAGGTGCTACAAGTCGTCAATAGTATGTGTCATCCATCTTCATTCAACACGTACCCAATGTTTTCCACAGTAATCGTGGCAGCGCTTTATTTCTTCGTTACTCTGCTATTTCACTTTCAGACAGACTCTGTACCAGACCCGCTCGATGATACCCTGCAAGCCTTGACTGAAGAGTCAAGCCATCCAGAACAACCCCAGGACTCGGGAGAGACACACATCGCTGGAGTGCCACAAGTCGTCGTTACTGGTATGTGACATCGATCTCCGTTCAGCACGTATTGACAATTTCCCCTAAGCCATTTGTGCAACTGATCTCACTCTTGGCCTCCGACGGATCCCTGCTGGCTTCTATGTAGTAGTAAAGGTTGACGGCGCTGAATTTTGGACAAGCAACAAACCTGCACACGTAGATCAGGCTGTTATAGAATGGGACGAGCGCATGCTTCTGTAAGTTGTCCTTAATTATGTCTTCCCTACAGGTACTGAGAAAGACTGCAGGCCTTGCGAGCCACCCTCAAAAGTTCGGATCAGCGTGTGCGCCTCATTTGAATTGGGTCCCATGCTCTGTCATGGAGAAGTCCTCCGCAAATTCGAGATTTCCGTTCGAGAATTGCTGGATCGCAGCGAAAACTCACATCGTCAGTGACCTCTTTTGTAATGATATATGACGAATGTTGACGAAAATCAAAGCCATAATCTTTCAGCCCAAGCCAGGGGAGGTCGTATCCCCGTGTACTTCACTGTTCATGGCACTGGAGCAGCGACTTTCTGATGAAACGGACGTCGCAGTTCCTTGCTCCCTCACTACTGTGAGTAACCAAAACAATCTGATATTCTGATGCTGAGAGCTTGTAATGTGCAGCTCGTGTCCGGCGAAGTGGATGGATTAATGCTAAGGACGGACGCCGGACATGGTCTTCTCGCACGATACCGCAGGATGCAGAATAGCAGTGATCTCGACCAATCCATAAATCACTTTGAACATGCCTTGGATATCTGCCCCATGGATCATCCTTGTCGCCCTGCAGCCTTGTTCAACCTAGCTACCGCGCAGTTTGTTAATTGCCGAGCTAATGAACCATACCTCGACCTCGACATTCCTATCTCTGTCTTTCAAGATGCTCTTGATTTGCGTCCCACTGGTCATCCAGACCGGCCCATCACCCAACTTCATCTTGCCATAGCTCTACTGTGTCGCTTTGCGAAACGGGGAATTAAGACGGATGTTGATGCGGCCGAAGAGTTACTGAACGAAGTCCTCAATGTCTGCCACGCCAACAGCCACATTCACAGAGCAGCCTTGCTTGCAATCGAAACTTCCGCATTGCATCCGTATGCAAGCATCGGGGTGAATGCTCTTGGACAGGAGTGGCCCGCTACATCCATGCTTCCGTTATCGCTGAATCAACTTGCTCACCAAGCAGAGTGGTGTTTGCAGAGAGATGATCCCCATGCCTTAGATGAAGTGATATCCCTTCATTATGATGCACTTGGATACTACAGCATCATGCATGCTTGCCGAGGGCAATTGCTCGGTAATCTGGGCATAATGTTGGCCACTCGCTTTGAGCGTCGAGGCAATGCCGAAGATTTGGATGAGGCTATTGCACTTGACAGGGAAGCGCTGGCTTTGCACCCTGTCGGTCACACACATCGGTCCTCGTCATTGAACAATCTTGCGAATCGACTCTCCACCCACTTTAAGTGTCGAGGCAACGCCGAAGATTTGGATGAGGCAACGCCGAAGATTTGGATGAGGCAATTGCACTTCACAGGGAAGCGCTGGCTTTGTGCCCTGTCGGTCACACAGATCGGCCCGTGTCATTGAACAATCTTGCGGTTCTACTCTCCACCCGCTTTGATCACCGAGGCAATGCAGAAGACTTGGATGAGGCTATTGCACTTCAGAGGGAAGCGCTGGCGTTGTGCCCTGTCGGTCACACACTTCGGTCCTCGTCATTGAACAATCTTGCGGTTCTACTCTCCACCCGCTTTGATCACCGAGGCAATGCCCAAGACTTGGATGAGGCTATTGCACTTCACAGGGAAGCGCTGGCATTGCACCCTGTTCGTCACACAGATCGGTCCAAGTCATTGAACAATCTTGCGAATCGACTCTCCACCCGCTTTGATCACCGAGGCAATGCCCAAGACTTGGATGAGGCTATTGCACTTCACAGGGAAGCGCTGGCTTCGTACCCTGTCGGTCACATACTTCAGTCCTTGTCATTGAACAATCTTGCGGTTCTACTCTCCACCCGCTTTGATCACCGAGGCAATGCCCAAGACTTGGATGAGGCTATTGCACTTCACAGGGAAGCGCTGGCATTGCACCCTGTTCGTCACACAGATCGGTCCTCGTTATTGAACAATCTTGCGAATCGACTCTCCACCCGCTTTGATCACCGAGGCAATGCCCAAGACTTGGATGAGGCTATTGCACTTCACAGGGAAGCGCTAGCTTCGTACCCTGTTGGTCACACAGATCGGTCCTCGTCATTGAACAATCTTGCGATTCTACTCTCCACCCGCTTTGATCACCGAGGCAATGCCCAAGACTTGGATGAGGCTATTGCACTTCAGAGGGAAGCGCTGGCTTTGCGCCCTGTTGGTCACACAGATCGGTCCTCGTCATTGAACAATCTTGCGGATCAACTCTCCACCCGCTTTGATCACCGAAGCAATGCTCAAGACTTGGATGAGGCTATTGCACTTCAGAGGGAAGCGCTGGCTTCGTACCCTGTCGGTCACATACTTCAGTCCTCGTCATTGAACAATCTTGCGGTTCTACTCTCCACCCGCTTTGATCACCGAGGCAATGCCCAAGACTTGGATGAGGCTATTGCACTTCAGAGGGAAGCGCTGGTTTTGCACCCTGTTGGTCACACACTTCGGTCCTCGTCAATGGACAATCTTGCGGTTCTACTCTCCACCCGCTTTGATCACCGAGGCAATGCCCAAGACTTGGAAGAGTCTATTGCACTTCACAGGGAAGCGCTGGCGTTGTGCCCTGTTGGTCACACAGATTGGTCCATGTCATTGAACAATCTTGCGAATCAACTCTCCACCCGCTTTGATCACGGAGGGACTATAGAAGACCTCAATGAGTCACGGGAGAACCTCCACTGTGCCTTGAATTTGTTGACGCAACATGATCCTCGTCGATTAAAGGTCCATACATCATTAGCTACCGTCTATCTGTCGCTCCATCGCTCAGGACTTCACGTCACTGGCAGCCCATGCGAAGATACTGACAGTCTGAATGTTGCCATGCATAATTTCCAGGCAGCAGCAAACTTCGTGCCTGGAGGCTTGCTATTTCGCCTGCGAGCAAGCCTAAGCTGGGTTCACCATGCTGATAAACACAGACATGGCACTGAACTGGAGGCGTATGGGACTTCCATGCAACTTATGGACGCTTACATGTCCGCGACCGCTTCGGTATCATCCCGTCATAGTGCCTTGAAGGACTTCCCAAGTACACTTGCCGTTGATGCTGCATCATGTGCTCTTCGTAGTGGTGATGTGTGTCGTGCTGTTGAGTTGTTGGAGCAAGGCAGAACTATCATATGGACCCAGATGACACGACTTCGCACCCCTCTTGACAGTCTCCAGACACACAACGATCACGCAGCGGCCCTGGTGAAGAGATTCAGAAACCTCAGCTCCCTTCTTGATAAACCTCCTGCAATCCATGCGGATGGCACCCCAAGTGTCGATGTAGAAGCAGCAGCAACTCGCTACAGGCGTCTTGTGGAGAACTGGAATGGAGTTGTAGAAGAAATCCGGACGATCGAGGGCTTCTCCCGCTTCTTGCTCCCCCCCATGTTCACCGATCTCCAAGAGGCAGCTCGTGACGGGCCTATCATCATGCTCATTGCAAGCAAGTCGTCTTGCGATGCCATTATTATCAAACACACACAACCTCCGACTAGCATCCAACTCCCTACCGATTTTGAGAAACTCACCACATTGGTGCACGCATTTCGAGAGGCAATTGGGAAAGATGCCAGTCCTAAAGGGAACCAAACGGCGCTGATCAAAGCTTTGAGGACGCTGTGGGGTGACGTCGTCCGCCCGGTGGCCGAAAATCTGGGTGGATTTGCACGAAGAGGTTCCCGAATATGGTGGTGCCCAACGCTGCTCTTCAATTTCTTGCCGTTGCATGCTGCCGGCGAATACAGGGCAAATGGAAAGTCCCTTTCGCAACAATATGTTTCTTCATACACGCCATCGCTTACCGCGCTGATGAGGGCTCGTAGAAGTCATGAGAGGAGTCCGTCGGTGCCCTTTGCTGCCATTGGCCAGAATTTCCCGGCCGGTGCTTCCTTCACTTTGGAATGCGTGGAGTCTGAATTGGACTTGGTGCAGAGTCTTTTACCCCCTCCCCCAACTGTTTCCTTCACGAAGATAACGAGCGTTGATGCAACGAAATCGAGGGCGCTGCATGCGCTGCAAGACAATACTTGGCTCCATTTTTCTTGTCATGGGACACAGAATTTTGACGATCCCTTCAAGTCGGCCTTTCTCATGCGCGACCAACCGCTTTCACTCCTCGATATCACCCAAATGGATCTCTCTCTACACCAATTCGCATTTCTTTCTGCCTGTGAGACTGCGGTCGGTGACTTTGCAACGCCCGACGAAGTGATACACCTAGCGGCCGCCCTACAATTCGCTGGGGTCAAGAGCGTCATTGGGACATTATGGAAGGTCACTGATAGTACTGTGCAGTTGTTAGTCAAGGCATTCTACAAAAACCTGTGCGGAGATGGCAAAATGAATTCCAGGCGAGCTGCCCAAGCGCTGCACCAAGCAGTCCACTCATTGGCTCGCGACAAGGACATGCCCCTAGACCAGCGTATAGTGTTCATGCATATTGGCGCATGATCAAGTTGGTGCGTACTCCGAGCTTGTTGATTGATGCATTAATCTGACGACCTCGTGTGCAGCTCTAGGCATGCTTATGTGCAGCCTGTTCTCAAGAAGATACATTCAGATTTCATATTTTCAACTGTTTACCTTAGGGTTTCATATGTATTTCCTAGTCTGTTGCCTCGGAGCTAGATATAGCTTAGTGCTTTGTCGGTAAGAATGAAGTCCAAAATTGTGACATTGGTTACGGGTTCGACTTGAATTTCACTCAACGTTCATTCACTCGAGGATATCCATATTTTCTATTCTACAGATGTAAGGACGGAGCAATTTCGTATTTCGTGTCACCTATGTGCGCGCGCCACTGATTTATCTCGGTGAGACGCCATTTATTCTTCGACGGTATATTATCATGCGCATCGCCACAAACATCAGACTTCCGACGAGGGAGATGATCTAGATGCGAAGTTTAGCACGGGGCTTGCGAAAGTGTAGGTTCTGAACAATGTGACCTACTCACCCCATTGAAGAGTGATGGTATCCACCATCTATATTGAGAACCAAGCAAAGCGCCTGATATGGGACCGCCTGAGAATGTTGGTTCAATAGCAGGTAAAGACCGGGAAGCAATTACTCACTGAGTAGTCCACCAAAGGCTAGACATTCATGTGCTGTCAGGACTTCCGAGACAGAGCTGGATAATACATACCAATGAAGGCAAAAGATATGCCCATTCGCGCTCTGCATGTTAGGGTCAACATCGCTAGAGTGCAAATGTATGGGAAACCAACCCTAGCTCAGACATATCGGGCGTGAACACAGTCACCAATGGTACAAGCAGCGCAATGTCTTGGAAAGTCAGTAGCAAGAATTATACAAGCTGCGATGTGACACATACAAACGCCAGAAAAGTAGCCATATGCAAGTCCTAACATAACCACACTGGTTACATCACTTAGAGCCATCATGGAAATAATGACGGCACTGCATGCGACGGTGGATGCGATCGTCAAGTTCAACACCCCCATATATGTTGCAGCTATTCCTGCCGTGCAGCGTCCGATGAAACAGGCTGCGTTCAGTATCACAAGCTAAAGCGAGATAAGAATTGGAAATATAGAGAATATTCCTGGGCGCACGGAGTAGAACGAGAGATTGATATTGATACCATGTTTGACAGAGTCCAGTTGCAGGTAAAACAGGGGGTAGTAAAACCCGATCTGAAATAGTGCTGACCTAGGCAAGATCAGCTATCAAGACTGTGGATCCTTTGAACCCGCGGCAGATACAACATACCCAATGGTCATGAGGATGAAGAGAACCTCGCGAGAGCATTTTCGCACCACTGTAGTATAACTGACAGTCGGTGCCACGAGCCCTCTTGTACGCATGGATAAACAAGCGATCAATAACAGAACACTGACAAAACCCGCGCTGGCGCGAACGCCTCTTGCAAAGCCAACAGTGCCGTTTAAAAAGTGATTCAGCATGATCGGATGAATCATTGAACCAAGTGGTGTGCCGGATGTGACGAGAGACATCACCATTGTGCGTCTTTTGGAGAAATGCTGAGAGACGACTGCGACACTAGGAGCATACGTCAGACCCATCCCAAATCCAGCAAGGACACCCTGAACTATAAAGGCCTGATCACAATGTATAGGTAGTCCATCGATGATGAGATTGGTCGGGCTGCTCACCAAGTAAAACTGACCAGGCTTTGCAAAGGATAAAGCGAACAAGGATATTGATTGGAGTAGCGACCCCACAATCATCAATCGATAGCTATCGGTAATTCGTGCAGAAATTAACAACCGATTATAAAGATATTGCAACTTACAACCACTCTCGGTCGTACAGTGGACCTGAGATCAAAGCGACATTGACTGCGAGGAACGAGGTGATTGCGCCAATCCATCTAACACTGAGTGAGATCAAGAGCTGTAGAGTAAAGCACATTCACTTACGATATTGTAGATGGTGGGTAGTTGGACATATAAATTCGTGTGTAATAATCTTTCGAGGTTATTAATTAACTTGAGATACGAATAATTAAACGACTGCTACGTACCTTGATAGACTCCAAAAGACGATATGTATCTGTCCAAGTACTATTGAATGATATATGTCTTGAACGAACAAAGTTAGAACCGACCCAAAACCACAAAATTGCATGAGGAAACTAGGCATTGTTGTGATTGTTAGAGACAAGCAGATGGGTGTAATTTGAAACATCTTACCCCCCAAACGCAGTCCCCCATGCCCGAAACCCGCCATCTGGAGGGTCAGATTCTGAACAAAGTGGTGAGGAATTAGATGAGTGCACATGTCCCAGCTCTTCCGAAGCATCCGACTTCTCGTGTGCCACGAGCGTATCACGAATTCTGGGCTGAGCCATAGACATCGAAAAGACTGGTTGGTGAGTAGAATATCATGACAGCAAACGCTGGGCCTTGGGATTATAAGTAAGCTCAGCTCGTCTTGCTGTCAACGAAGTCTCCAGAATGAAAGGACCAGATGGAGCAAATGATTTGCAAACCGTTTCCATGTTTCGTGTTTGTTAATGGCCCTGGCCCTCTACTAGGCATGTACTGAATCGTGGCTCACATCTTCGTGCCCGTCACTGGGATCGATCGGCTCATCTTGCCGGAGTTTTGAGATTGTATGTGTGCGCGAAATAACTATATGTGGTCAGCATGGCAGATAGTGGTTCAACCTCGATCGAGTAAATTGATTGGGAGGTAGAAGCACCATTAATGAATTGCTGAGGCCGGCTTCCTTGTTTAGACTCCGCCTACAGAAACTGATTCGGCAGGGCCCGGGGTGTTCGCGCAACTAGAGCGATCCACGACACTCACAAAGTTCACAGCTACTATGCGCAGGTGCTGCCTCCACCAGAGCCGCACGCTAGTGAGAACACCGGCCTCGACTCGTTTTCGATAATTGCTAAAGTGCAAGTATCTTTGAATGAAGTCGCTATTCAAAGATCCTGGCACTTCCGCACGTATCTATAAGGACTCATCGTCCGATCTGTGAAAAAGTTCAACCATACTTAACAAGCATACTAAACGAGGTACATGACACCACCTAAACTGTGCGTACACCAACACCAATACTGGCAACACCTCAAGCCGCCTTCACATACATACCGCATGCGTCTGTTCCTTCCGAATGTCTATAGACATTAGCGCCCACTCATCACCGCAGGATCAGGTTTCAAGAGTCGACCGCCGGCTCGGCCTAATCTCCCATAGGCCTTTGAAGACGAAAGACAATAGTTCCTTCTAGGCTCGGCCCGAAAAGCCATCTGTTTGCAGATTCTTGTCATGATAAGACCCTGCCGTGCGTTCGACATCGATCGACAGCCTTTATCATTTGCAGTTCTACAGATATGGAGTCTCTCAGAAGTGGCTCATCCGGCGGGTGGGGCGTGACTGGCCAGGAAGATTGCGGGATCGCAATCTCAGAGGCTTAATGAATCGGGATAATAACGAGCATTAATCACTGTGTAGGGTGTCGACTACGGTGAAATGCTCTCCAACGAAGAACTTGTGGCCTTTCCACATTGACAAAGTGGAGGTGCTCGTTCTGCAAAGAAAAGAGCGAAGTATTTGGCATTGTGGCAAAGAGTTGACTATATGACAAAGTTGATCGGGCACAAACCACAGTGCTTGGGGTTGTCTAAGTGATGCCTACTGTTTGGATGCAAATGGTGAGCGTTGGAACGTGGTGGGTTGGTGGGCTTCCTCACCTGTACCAAAACTAGGCCTCAGGGATGGAATACGTACTTGCCACGAATATTTATTGGCACTCTTCAGTGTTTGAGCCTGTCGGCCGATCCCCGCCCGGTCTCAGTTAACTCGGATATTACTCCGAATGCCTATCAGTGGGACGAAGTCCACTCACGACATGTAATATGACCAAGAAGATGCGCACCTTTGGCATGTGAGAGCGGCAGCTCGAAGCTTATAAAATGATACTGTACTTTGCAATCGTCCCTAAGGGAAGCGGGATTTCAATTTTGCATGACTAATAAGTGACGTGACGTTCGAAAATCAACGAACTCTGTTTCAACTTTATTCAGACTTGACAGGCCATCTTTATGGCACGGACCACACACTCTGTTGAGTTCCCAATTCTTTGCAATGTCTCAGCTGTCCGAAATTCAATTCATCCGATCCAGACACGTTGTCACCTGAGCTCGTTCCTCAGCCTGTCTGAGATTCAACGCGGCGTCGACCAACACATGAAGCAGCCTATGACGCTACCATCTCGATGATTGGACACCGTGCCGCACGCTCGACATATCTGTACTTGGAGATAATCACACGCTCTTCCCATTACTGCTTGTCCGTTAGTGTTGCCGTCGACGTGGCGGCATTACACTCAGCTTTGAATCTGTCCAACATTCAATTCAGATCGATCTTGCTCTTTTACAGCGGCGGGCGCATACACGTGTCTTCCCGTCTTATAAAGGAAAGATTTCTGGCCAGGCTCGAACTAGCCTGGCATAAACTGTAACCTTTTTTTGCTCAGTATTTGAGTCTGTGCGACCTTCAGAGTCTCGGACATGACGTATGTGGCACACCACTCGGGGATATGTGGCATTATAGGGTGGTATCGGAGCCCTGCACGCCACTAAGGGATATGAGGAGCGCCGTATTTTGGTCGCTACTGTTCTCTTGTGTGCTAACAAGTATCGGCCCGATTATGCCGTTGTTTGAGAAACCGGGCAACACATATGGATGCTGCAGGGTACGACTTGGATCCGGCACCCCACGCATGATATTCCTGGCCTTCGTGGTTTGTCAAGCTGAGACACTGGATGCGTGATGGCGGCCCAGTACAGTGGGAGCGGAATTAGCTCTGTTCGCGCAAATTGTCAAAACTTGCTGACAATGTCGTACATACAGGGTAATGCAGGGGCAAAGGCGAGTGTCGGTTGCAAAGGTTCAGACTTATTGCGTCGGCGTTACGTTTCTAATCTGTCTGGTTGCACGCTCTCACTCCTCCGTGAAGCCGAGGCGAGCTTCACAATCTATGACTCGTCCGAGGTGAGGGTCCATGGACTTATATATAGTCGATACTGTCGTTTGTCCCAGCTCTAGATGGCGTCTGAATCCGAGCCTCAATCGCTGTACACAGGTGCCACTTACCACGAGGATAAACAGGGCTCGGAGACACTCGTAGATGCATATCCAGTCGCCAAGGATTCTGACCCTCCCTCGCTCTCGGACGAATTCCCCGAAGGTGGTCTGGCAGCTTGGACAACTGTTTTTGGATCGTAAGAATTGTTGTTTGGACAGTAAATTCAAGTCTTAATCGATTTGTCTAGGTTTCTTGTGCAGTTCTGCGGTTTCGGGTGAGTCTATTACTGGTCCTGGTCAAGAACGGTGTATGACTGATAGTTACAAGTTATGCCACTTCATTTGGTGTATACCAAGGTACTATTGCTCCACATGATAGCGAGGATGGATGCTCAACTCACCCTCCAGATTTTTATACCCAGCACTACCTCACAAAACAAACCTCGTCGGCTATATCGTGAGTTTCTACTTCAGTCTTCATGGCGGGTATCCTGAAGGTCTCTTGTAGATGGATAGGGAGCTTGAATATGTTCTTAGTCACCTCTATAGGCCTTCTATCAGGTTCACTGTACGATCGAGGATATTTGTGAGTGTGAATTTGTTCGAGAAGTGCTCGATGATATTCAGCATTCTTGACTAGTTACCATCTCATGATCGTCGGATCACTTCTGCAGAGTTTCTCGCTGTTCATGTTATCTTTGTCAAAACCTGATCAGTACTACCAGGTACCTTTCCCCTGCTCTCTGGTCTCGTTTTCTAATTTTGTATAGATATTCCTTGCTCAAGGCTTAGGTTCAGGTATTGCTGCGGGGCTCATGTTTGTCCCGAGCACAGCTATCGTGGCACATTATTTCCGACGCAAGCGCACGCTGGTTCTGACGTTCGTCGCTTCGGGATCTTCGTTGGGCGCTACTATTCATCCGATCATGCTCAATAACCTCTTGAATGGCCCTGTGGGCTTCTCTAATGGCGTCCGTGCAAGCGCAGGGTTAATCAGCGCACTCCTCTTAATCGCGTGTCTATGCATGCGAACTCGCATTGATCCGCCGACGACACCAGTGAACTACATTGCAGCAGCTAGAAAGTGTATACGTGATGTACCGTTTATTCTCATGATAGCAGGGTGAGACCTGCGACGCACCTTTTCTTGTTTTCCTCCAAATAACCATCCTGTAGGGGCTTTCTTTTCCAGATTGGCTTTTACTATCCGATGTTCTTCTTTCAACTCGACTCTATCAAGCACGGTATCAGCGTCACGTTCTCGTTTTACTCTGTGAGACCCAGCGTTATGCATCTTGTGCACTTACTGACGGTGTCGCCAGCTAGTGATTTTAAATGCTTCCAATTCTAGTGGGACGGGTCACGTCGGGGTTCATTGCAGCATTCACAGGAGTCCCGAATTTAGCCATAGTGTCGACGGTTTCGTGCGGTATACTCAATTTGGGCTTGATTGGATTGAGTAACCTGGCCAGCGCCACAGTGCTTGGCGTGATCTATGGCTATTTTGCAGGGATATGTGAGTGGGTTTCTTTCTACCGAAGATGGGATTGATCAATGGATCGTGCAGACATTGGGATATGGGTCCCACTTATGGCTGATTTAACGCCCGACCTATCTCAACTTGGGTGAGCAATGGTTTACTTTTGGACGAACCAATCATTCGAACTGGATTATAGAGCACGGATGGGCATATGCTTTTGCTTGAGCGGTGAGTCTTTTCAAATTATATTTACTCCTAAGCTCTTACAAACGTGCACGCGGTCACTGTAGGATTCGGGAGTTTGATTGGTACGTGTATTTTTGGCGTTGATGGCATCGAAGGCTAATTTTTACCTAGGAACCCCCATATCTGGTGCTCTGCTGACTTCTAATTATATCTGGTGGATACCTGCGCTGTTCTCCGGGGTGAGTGCTACTAGTATCTCCATCAAGATTGACTCCAATTCATTGGATCGCAGGTTATTGCGCTGGCAGGTAGTATGATGTATACCATTATGCGGTTGATGTTGTCGAAAGGCAGAGTGAAGGGGCGTGGTGCTCAACTCGAAGAATTAGACAGTCACCCCTAATGAATACACCTTTCGACACAAGCCATTGGTTGCTTGTGCTCTCGAGTGCCTTTTACCGCGCAGAGGCGGGTTGCGCAGGGAGTGCGTGTGCGAGGTGATCCTCATACCGAACGCTACGGAATGCGACCCGCTGCGCATCAATACCTACCTTCATCATCGTAATGGCGTAATTTGGGACGAAAAGTCGAAGTCCGAGATGCCCTCGTCCAACCCTGACGTTCGGTTGGATGAACTCGAATGACAGGCGAATCTCAAGGGAAAACATGCAAAGGCTGATCCAGTGGACTCGAATACAAGCAATTTGATGCACGATCGAAACTAGCATCGTAAGGTCCGTCGATAAACGTAAACTGATCGAAGGTCAACGGTTGGTAGACAGAGAGAATGTCCGACGCAATACCTGAGAAAGTGGAGGACAATCGGAACATTGAAGGTACATGCCAGAACAAAAAGATTCGAGGCGGGTTCCAAGAAAATGACTGGATCGTCCCTTGAAAGAGGGTCTAAAGAAGTGGAGATCGATATCGATTGGAAACGATCATCGGTCATGCGAGACTCGGTATCCAGTCGATTCCAAGGGCATCGGAGAATAGAGGATACGAAGGCTCGATGATCTGAAAAGAGCGTCTCCTTACTCAAAGGAAACCATGCTGTCTTAGTCTTGGTCGCATGCTCGAGACTTGTGAAATCGCACAAGGTTTGTATTGACGATCGCAATGTTATATGCTGTTTCAGATCTAAACGAGTGAAGTAAGTGGGAGAAGGTCAATTTGGACGATGGCTGTAAGTTGGTCAGCTGTCGCGCCTCATACTAACCGTTACACCAAAAGGTAGAACACACTGCGGTCCATGACAATGTAGATTGATGTTATTTCAATTTTAACTAGATCATCATCCAATGAGCACACATGTAACGACGACAACCCGATTCATTCAAGTTCATGTTGCGGTGGGATTTAAATGGAAGATGCACCGAATATTGCAAATGGCATCGAATTGATATCTAACATATGTAATCAGTGGTTACACTGCCTTATTGGTCAAATTGAATTGGATGCGAGAGGAAGAGCGCTTTGAGATGGTTTGAAGACATGTACGCTGGCGCTTGCGTAGAGGTATGTATTCCGAATACATACCTCCACGCAAGCGCCAACGTACATTCGTCCTCCGACTCGTCGCTACTCTCGGAGGAGCTATCCTCCTCTTTCTCCAGTGGTTCAATGTCGCTGGAGTTGTCGCCCTTCACAGTGTCGGTCTCTCGCTTCGGAGAGAATGAGTTGAGAGAATGAATTTCCGGATCGTAATAAATAGCCGCGGTTGGCCCGGTACAGCCTGATAAACAGGCGCGGCTGGTCCTGGGTCAACTTTGGCAGCTTTACGAAACTCGGAAGAACTGCAAAGGCCATGCATCGATATCGAGAGTTGGCACAGACCGTGCGCTTCTATTGAAAGAGCACCAAGGAATCGCTCTGCTTTATGGGTCGGGAAGTATGCAGATGCCTTAAGCAAGAGCGCTTCCAATCCGGGTGACATGAACTTCCAAATTAGCGGAATGTCCGAGCGATACTGCTGCAACGCCTGGGGATCAGATGCGCAAAGGTTTGGGAAGAGCGTGGCGGGAGGGAACTGCTTGAAAAGCCTCCGTGAGGCAAGGCCACTGACAGCATTGGGTAAAACCCGCGGTAAAAATGAGGAGGCTCAATAAACCTTCGCACTCTCGATGCGCCCATTCTGAGGCGCTCCCACTCACTGGGAGTCGGCTCTCTGGAAAGATGCTGCAAGTTAGAGCATGGTGAGCATCGTCGAGTCAAGATTCAAATGGTATATTTCACTCACGATAGTCGAATCCACGAACTTCCGGGTGTCATGCGGTAGACACATGATGAGGGGTACCAAACTCGACTGTTCGGACCAGAGGATATTGAGGGCGGGGCCTGCCAACCTAGAACAGGTCATCACCACATTCTTCAAGTCCTTAGGGGAGAACTTGAGGTGTTTTAGCACGGAATGGATGGTATCTTCAGAATCAAAAACGCGATGCATGATGGAAAGTTGTTGATGGCGCTGAAGTTTATTGAGATACAGGCCAGCTCTTTATACCTACGAGTTTGAAGGAAAGTTTCTGTGTAGTAAGGTGCCCGTATGAGCAAAACTGAGTTCTAAGACAAAGGGGCCATTGATGATCAAAGGGAACTTAAAAACAAGAATATAAGTGTTGACGACAATGAAAGGAAGAAGCTCGTGCACAGCACGAGCGTGTTCAAATCGTTGTTAAGTACAAGGTACGAGTTCATAAAAGGAGGTGAACGGGGAATGTATCCAAGTGCCTCGGATGCGAAGAGCTTTACTCTTCGCATCAGTGAGACACATGGACGAGTTTCGTGTCTCTTTGAATCAGTGGCCGGTGCGCAGAGGATACGGAATCCTTACACATTCTAAATTCAGGTGACTAAAATGACTTCACTTGAGAAATTGAATCGTGATAGAATCTGCGATGGCGGTATCATCTTGACAGTCTTGTCCGGGATGAATCTCTGAAATGCAACATGAGTCTGCAACTCTGTGCCACAAACTGTGAAAACAACACCTACCTTTAAGTTGGGCCTCTCCTTCTCCTTTCAAGGGAGGTGTCTAAGCCAACCTCCTGCAAACCTTGACTAATTCGACCACGGCATCTAGGCTTATCTAGGTCTGAAGATCGACAGGGTGTCAGTCTGTTGAGATGAGAAAGGTCTGCCTTGCCGAATCTAGTCTTGAAGGCATCGCAAGCGAATCTTGGGATGCAACATGCTATTAATTGCGTTGGCGAAGAACTCTAGGTTAGTTTCGATGCTTACTATTGTTCAACGGGACAGCGGACAGTTGGTGGCAAAACACAACGAAAGAGGCTTCTTCAAGGCATGCCCTCGAGAATGTGGGTCGTACCGAAGGCTGAATTGAGGGGAATCTGGATAAAGGCTTGCAAACGCACTTGTACCCGTGGAAATAAGTGGCTGAAACGTTAGCTATTCCCAATGAAACATTACGAAATTGAACTCGCCTGGTACTGGCCCTGTATGTAGAAATTCAAGTCTATCACTACACCACCACCTTCCTGTTTTGCGACGATGCCGAAAGACCGCAAATCGGTAGAACTGTAGAAAATCGGAGGGAGTGTTGACAGACAGCGAGTCCCTGAAACAATGTCAATTAAAAGCGGTGTTGATGTATTGTTATCGGTTGATTGATTTGGAGCTATCGCTGACTTGAGTCTAACCACCATGTCCAGTCCACCAAACTCGTTGCAAGCGTCTATACACGCTCCAAAGCCCGAGCGACCATCATCAGCCGTCCGCCCGCCGTCCTTGAACCAGCTCGCTGCTCGTATCAATCTCAGCAGCGGTAGTACAGGCACGCAGTCATCATCCCCAGCCCGCCCACGTCTCGCTGCTTCGCTCCTGCGCACTGGATCGCAAACCTCGCTGTCTACGACGTCCACGAACGACTCGATAGCCGTTAATGCTCCTTCCACTCGCTCGGGTTCTCCGGCGCTCACCGCCACAACTGCCGCCACACCACCAAAATCCACGACTCCATCGATACCTGAAGATGCGCCACTCGCCTCTTCAGAACCGTTGACGCAGGAGAACCTCAAGGAGCTTAATCAGGAGTCAAAAACTGAGAAGAAGGTGAAAGGGTACAAGAACATTCCATCTCTTGACGCGATAACCGCGCATTTGGCTAAAGCGAGATCGCTAAGCATCGACGGGTCTGCGCGACCACCGGAGGCTGAGATGGTGGAGGATCCAAAGACACCGGGAGCTACTATGAAAGCGCCCGAGCATCCATTACAGTTTCCTTGGTGAATATAGTTATCATGTGTCTGCCGTACTATCGTCTAATCATATGCATGTGCAGGACTGTCTACCATGACACGAAATCAAAAGCACCTTTCGTTCATCCAAAGGGAGCTACTGAAGAAGGCGGCACACCCTTCCTTTCCGCCCCACCCGAGACAGAAGACTATGAAGCTGGTCTGACTGTCATTGGAGAATTCAATACGGTGGAGTCATTCTGCCGGTACTTCAATTGGCTGAAACCACCCTCCAAACTGGACCGTAATTCCAATTATCACATTTTTAAATCGGGAATTAAACCGATGTGGGAGGATCCAGCAAACTCTAACGGTGGCAAGTGGGTTCTGACAATGAAGAATAATCCTGCACTATTGGACCGCTGCTGGACATGGCTTGCGATGGCGCTGGTTGGTGAAGAGCTTGAGGAAGGGGACGAGATTTGCGGTGCAGTGGTTAGTCTTCGGAGCAAGGTCGACAGGATTCAAGTATGGACTAGGAGCAAGGATGACGTCGAGAGGCTGAACGGGATAGGCAGAAAGCTGATTAAGCTTCTAGACGTCTCCGAAGCGGACAATATTGGACTCGAATTCCAGGTTAGTTCCTAGCCACCTCGGACAGCAACACAACTGATAACAGTTCATTACCAGTACAACACAGATGACAGACCGCTACCTAACAAATTCCTTTCCATACAGTCCGCCCCGGCGTCTTCCTTCCGCTCCTCATTCGGAGGCGCAGCTCATGGACACAAAGTATCTTCGGGAGGCATTACTAGTCCAACCAGTGATATTGTGACTCCTGCGAGTGCAGCTGCTGCTGCTTTTGGAAACTTCGGTATTCCCATCGGGGGCACATCTGCCTGGAGAGGAAGGCGATGATTCCAAGCGGAACTGTTATTGTTCGATGTATTGGAGCTAGGCGCTGATGGAGCGGTGCTGACAAGAATCAAGGAAGAAGTTTTGATGAAGATGTATATTGTACCCGAGCTCACTTTTCACCTGTAGCTTTCGTGTCTGCTCTCGCGTGTCAACTTATATCCTGTCCGTGTGCAAATTTGTTGCAATCACACACCATTGGCTAACACATTAATTGATTACTGGGCCTGGTAGTGGTTTTGGGATTCATGATTCGGTGATGGGGGGCAAATATTCCAATCGCGGGTGTTGCTTGAAACATCCCAGATCATGTTGCTATGATTGTATCACACGTTGTTGCTGAGCTCTCTACCCCATGCAGCGGACTCAAAATTGTGCGTAGAAATTACTTCCATTGTGCTTGGCAAAACTTTAAATCTAGGCTTCCGGACCAACTGAACGCTATCATGTTACAAACAGCATCTACAAGCGAGCCCCTACAAGTACTCTAATACCTCTGTTGTTGCTCGATTCGAGCGGCAGAGAAATGTGTTTAGTCGCCAACACGTTGATCAATTCTGTCGATTACTAAAAACTCGCGCGTCAGTACCAACGACCATACCAGGCTGATGTCACAGCAGAAACACGACTTACTTGACAGAAGAGGGGGGTCTGTTATGCCGGTGAGTCATGTAGTTAAAACTAGGACGAAAACTAGTGATACTCACGCAATATCCCTTAGGGCAGCCAGTGCATTGCGAGTTCCTCACGCAAAAGGTGGAGCACTGAGCATTCCTTGCGAGCAGAGTTCCATCATCAGTGGGCATGGCAGAGACGGATGAGGCCAAAGCAGAAACGACGGCGATAAGAATTGCGGAGGAGAAACGCATCTTGTCTGTGATGATATCAAGTAAAACTGAAGAGAACAGTAGGAGGACGGCTTGCTTTATATGCTGTTTCATGGCGGATGCATGGCGATAGGGGAATAACCTTGATAGGGCCTTTACGTTAAGTGAATAGCCGAGCTCCCAGGCTGAAATTGTGCTGTCTTCGAAATCTGCAACTTGAATGCCAGCAGATTGCCAACGCAGAGCAATTGACAATTTTGTGTGGAGGAATTGAACAACCGTCAATCTGCGAACGATTTCATTATCCCAGATATCAGTGACCATAGAGAATGAGATTTTTGTCAACGTTGGTTCTCAATTGATTTAATTTCTGGAATGCTGATTCCGCCAGCGCACTAGATGATACACAAGAGTTTTACCGTTAGATTCAAGTGGCTTACTGCCGATCAGGTGCGAAATTGCAAATTTGCTGGTTCAGATGAACCTCTGAAGATTCTTCTTGATAAAAAATATCATAGCGGTTTGTTAGCGGTTGTTCAATGAATTGTGGTGGCCACGATGATTACCACGACACATATGCACACCACCATGTCTCATCCATACCCCTGCACCCCTGTACAATATATGTTACCCCCACACATATCGCATAACTCCCGACCTGTACGTATCTTTACAATATTTCCTCGGCGAAACGGTGAGTACCAAGTACTCAGACTTGGCGCGTAACTTCTAACCAGGGCTGTCAATCAGGTCGGGACGGTACATATGGCGAGGCATTCAAACACCGCATTCAAATCATTCCGAGTCGTCCCTTCCAAATCTACTAATGGGTTTATGCACCGCCTCGTTTCCTTGCGCTTCTCGCAGGTATCAAAATAACGGTACGTTCTTGCACTCGTTGGTTATAGTCTTTCACTGTTATACAAGGAGAATGATATATCCTTGGCTGATCGATAGCCCAGTAGCGTTGCATCCTAGGAGTGCAGTTATATTATCCAGATCAATACATTTTGCGCGTACAGGTGCTGACGCCGAGCCGACGCTTCGAAGGTCTTGGTGTCTTTAATTGAGTGTAACAATTGCGATTTTAAATAGGGAGGAATATAGTAGCATAGGTTTAATGACATAGATGGCTATTAATTTATAGGTAATGCATTTATCATCAATGTATGTCCCACAAAAGAGGTGCTGGTGAAGGATTGAGCGAGCATTTGAGTTTGTTTGAGGATAACGGGACCGGAGTGTTGTGTCATCGTGGGGAATGAAGTTTTCTGACGCGTCTCAAGAACGGTACGCGCCCATGTATGTATGTATATATCGTCCTTGTAGGTAAGTGTTTTGGGTGTCTTAATTGAACAGATATGTACAATCACACATACCAGGTAAACGAACCGTGTGCCTCTATAAAGAAATCAAACATCCTTCTTCGTCTCAGGCGACATGATCACACTACCCGGAGACCCCATCATCATCGCGCCTTCTTCAATATTCCACCCCGCTTCCTTCATGCACCCCATGAAACGAGAGAACTCCTTCCTGAGCGTCTCACGCGTCGAGAGCACCATGTTCTCGATTTCACTAGGACTAGGAATGGGATGGGCACTCCAGATCGCAGCTATCTCTAAGCGCATGCAGCCAAGCGCGCAATTGGTCCAAAGATCCATATCCTTCTTTGAAAGACACCAGGATACATGGTCCCCGTTGCCCCCATGATCGAGGCTCCACCACAAAGAGAACGTACGGTTCTGCCTGGAAGTGCTGGAGCATCTTGAGAACGTGCGGTGTGCTACAGTGTGTCATAGCGTACTGCACGGATATGCCCAATGAACAGTGTCCAATGACTCTGTTAGCGACCTGCATCGCGGATGCGGCTGGGAATATCTAGAATTATCTCCCGGTTCGATACGTCCCTTGGGGTCAGGACGACAGGATGTCCGTCTGCTCCTGCTTTCGAGTTACGGAATGTACTCCAAAGAATAGTAGACCGCTGCCTGTTAAACGATCGAAGTACAACGCTGCGCACCGCAAGGTAATTGGCTAAAAGATGGCCAAATACGAGGGAAAAAAGGGCGGTATAAATTGAAGCGCGGGTCGTGATGTAAGGAACAATGAGCGTTCCGAGCTATTCATATCGCCCAAGTCAGTATGTCCATCACTCTAAAGTTTAAATGATTTAATTTACCAAAACGCCTGTCAACGCAATCACAGTTGATCTGCTGGCGTTTTTGGCGTTCATTTCACCTACGTCGCCTTTGCTGTTCACGGGTGAAGCGAAGTGGTCTGTGAGTGCTGCTTTTGATCCACCTGCGACGAGTGTGCATAGAGATCTCATGGCTCCACTCATACACAAGGCTAAAATTTGGAGAGTCGAGCCCGAAGGAATATATGGAGATGTGGCGGATAGGGTTATGCTGGTTAAATATGGGGATATGGTATCTAGGACGATAGAGGTGTCGTTGATGACGTCTGCGAGAAAGCGGAATGTTTTGGTTTCGGGGTAGAGGGAGGTGCCGAAGTAATAGGCGCCTATTATGGCTGGAGGGACGTTGTCAATGGGTGCGGGGGTGCGGGTTAGACTGGAACTTACTTGTGAACCGCGAACAGACATCTTTCAGCACTGTCAGAAGGAGCGCTTGTGTGGCTGATGCTTGATGCGTTGCCCACACCAAAACCTGTGTCACCGAACTGAATGCAATTCATATCTGCATTAGGGAGCGAACATACCTTCGAGCGCGCCTCTGGAAGCCAGCAAACCCGACAAAGAACTGCAAAATTCCTGCACGTCATTGTACATTTGATAGCTGGGACGAATGTACGGTCATGTTTGAGACCATAACGCGGTAGGAACTACTGACTGCAGATAATCTGCGTGCGTTTACATGAGGAAGAGCTCGGATGGAATGTTATGTTGAGGTGCTCACCAGGAGTGACCGTGTTTGGATATCCAGCTGGGAGGAATATCGCTGAGATGCTATGTCCTAAAGTCCGACAGGATTTTGCATTGAAAAGTCGAGGTGCTTTGATACCGGTGGTACGTGTGGCCTGTTGGCGGGATGAGATGAGACTAGGAGGATTGCGACGGTGCATACCTTCTCGGCTGGGCCGTCTGTACTGTGCCCAACAGTGGTATAGAATATACGTCCAGTTTCGTCCTTTTCTGCGACCATTGAATTACTGGCTGTCATTTTGTGCGACGCAGCAGTTTGATGACGACTGAAGTGATCAACCACCTGTTTTTCGCCACCGACCAACGCTGACTTTGCTTAGTTGAGCTGCGGATTGCGTTTGAGAGTCCCGAAATGAATCTGTACTGATACCTTTATGCGAGCTGGTGACGGTGGATGGAGAGAATTGTGGGACTTCTGCCAAACTTCTGCAGACGTTTAGACACCCGTTTTGGCCCAATTTTGGCCATTCCTGAATGCCACTCAGGTGTCTACATCGCGGTGCAGGATAGAACGCAGCGATCATAGTACTAGTGCAGCAGCACTTCATCCCTGAGATTTGAGCTGACTCCTTCAGACTTCTATTTGAATTTTTGTAGTATGTAATATGAAGTCTCATTAAGCTGAATCGTCGTTCCAATTGATTCTCCTGCTCATATAATTATCCCTTCCAGTCGCCTGCAGTCGGGGCGCACCAAAAAGACATATGCAAAGCAAGTAATGAGAGAACGAATTCACGATATGTTCCCTGCATTACTTGGGTTGCATTTGCTAGGCAAAAAGTGTGGACAAATCCGGACTCGAACCGGAGACCCCCCGCAGTCAGCGCCATGCTAAGCGGATGTGATAACCAGCTACACCATATGCCCGACGAAAGGGCGGCTCTTTATGAATAAACGAGGAGAGAGCCATGATTCTGGGGATGGGAATCTAGCTAGCGCAACATGCACTTTGGGTTCGATATGAAAGACCTGCAGGTTCTACTTCAGAACACTGTCTATGTAGCATGTACATAGCACATCTGCTCTGAATCTGTAAAAACACATAAACATAGTCCAAAAAATTCGATAACACGATTAAAGTGATCATATACAATACAAAACACGTAGGCTACACGCGCACGCCTCTTCCACCACCAGCGCCAACACCTCACCTCAAACCACCCTCATGGGCTCCGGCTCAGACACAGACACAGACACAAGTACAGACACAGGGGTCTGTTCCTTCCCAGCTTGCACGGGTGTCGACTCCTTCGCCCTCCTAGCCACAAGATCAGGATTCCACTCCCCAGCCTTTGCCTTCATAATCCACCGCTCCCGCCTCACCTCTTCCCGCCCAGTAGTCACGTAATCCGCCTTGGACGGGATCCGCCACAAAAAGTCCTCCGTACCCGATACGAAAAACAAGCGGTACGTCCGGACGCATACCTTCGTTTCTAGTGCACTACATGCGAGCACCGCTGGGGTACTAGCAGTAGCTGAGGGAGGGACGTTCCTGCAGAACAAGTATCAGCATTTGCGCGTGAGGGGAAGGTGAAGAGCAGCATGTACGCACTTGCGAAGAAATGGACGTCTAACGCGGGACTGCGATATACCATCTGTGAGGGGACTCTGCAAAGCACAAAACACGTCAACCAACGCCATAACACCCTACACCAAGGAACACGCACCGACACGAACGAATCTACATACGCCTGCCACCTCTCCACCAACATCTCTGAATCATCGATCCTCGAATCGTCTTTCCCGAGTAGTTGAATCGTCATCATTTTCGTGTCTGGGAGCTGTTCCAATTCCAACCACGCATAAATTAAATTGAATACTCAGAACCTGAAGAAGGAAGAGAGAAACGCACCCAATCTATTCGGAAAATATTCTCGTCAGGTCCAAGCAGATTCTCCGCAAATCGTCGACTATTAAGCTGATCTTGGATCGTCGGCACTTGTAATGCACGATCGCGCTTCAAAAGCTCAAAGAGCTCTTGACTCCTGGAATCAGCCAACACAATCTGGACCTACTCCCACATCATCAGACAACGATCACCACCAAAGTAGGAGAATGACGCACCTGCTTTATCAACGGCCCAATAACTTTATCGATCGTAAATATCCGATATGCGTCCTTCACCCCAAACATATATCGCATCTGCTCCTCGAATACATATTGTTCGATCTCATTATCAAATAGCCTCTCACAGGACTCGAGCATCAGATCATAGAAATGATCCGCATGAGCAGCGCGGTCATCTAGCTGAGCAAGTTCGACAAGGGACGGCATCCCTAGGGTCGTAGCGACCGACTTCGCTTTAGACACTGATTTAGGCGCTTCGATAGCGATGCGCGCGCTGAGCTTTTTGAAGAATAGCAGTCTGGAGTATAATACCTGTAGCCAAACGAACGTCAGGAACAGAAAGGCGGAGAGCCAGTAAATACACCGCGCACCTCAACAAGTCTCAAAAGCACATAAAACACGGTGTTCCCAAAGAACACATTCTTCCTCGACGCTTTCCGCAGCTGCACGGCAGACTCTCGTTCCCCCTCCTCCACGGCATCTACCTGCATCGCATCGGATATCGCAGGAGACGCAGGTCTAGATCCAGACGGAGACGCCGCTTCCTGTGCACGCGTCTTCCTCCCCGTCAATTTCGCCTGCTCGCTCTTCAACAACTTCTTCCTCAAATCCCCACCTGAAGAAATCCCACCCTTCCTCTTCCTTCCCCCACTACCGCCCGCAACACTCCCCGTCTCCGCATCATCCGCATCCTCCCCCGTCTCAACTTCCCCCGCTTCCCCAAGTACAAACGCCCTATGAAACACCTCTTGATCCAAAACGAAAAACAGCGGAATGAACGTCCGCAAAAATCCCTCGACGCGTCTTCGCTCAGGAGCCCCGATCTGCCCTTGTGTCCTATCCAAAAACGACAACGCCATCTTCACAGCATCCTGCAAAACGCTCGTATCCGCAACCTCATACGCCAACTGATGCCGCACCCTCGCACGCGCAAACAGCGGATCCACAAGTGCAGCCCGCTGGCTCACCTGTGCATCGCGCGCAGCTTCGATCTGAGCCACGAGCGCTTTTGCCGAAAGCGCTTTTTTGTCCGCGGCCTTACATGCGATCCCTGCGTGGTCCAAAGCACGGGAAGCGTTCCGGGCGTCTACCTCCCTCCAGACTTTATTCCACTCCCTCTGTGCGCGTTTCCACTCTTCTTCTTTCTCCTTAAGGCGCATGAGGACGACGGGGATAGCAAGGGCCGGTGCGTCTTGCATCGCTTGCAAAACGTCCAATCCAGCTTCGCGTCCATATATCTTCTTGATGACGCGTGCGTGCACTGCTTTGCCCGAGCCTCCGAGATTGGGCTTCAGCTTGAACGCAGATCGCTCTTCGAGTGGGAGTTGGGCGATTTTGGCGGCGAGAGGCTCCAGGATGCTGATTGTGCGCGTGGCTGCTTCGACGTGGAAATCGTACTCGTGGCGTTCTTCTTCGGACCGGTGGAGGGCTTCTTCGTAGATGTTTTTCTTGTGTGCGATGAAGCCTGCGTCTTCGGACGACCAGGTGGGGTGCGAGACCCATTCGTCGTTGAGAACTGCGCGGCACATCTCGTCGCGCCCTGCGCAGGTGACGTTGGCTTCCTGTGTAGTGGTTAGTAGTTGGTATGGGATTTTGGATGGATGAAGGGAGGGAGGGCGCACATTAGCTGGCATTCGGCGGTAGCTTCCTTGTTGGAGGCCTGCATTTACTCTGCCCGGGCGGATTGGAACGATCATAGGGCCGCCCTGGCCTTGCACCCTCGCCCAAGTCTGTTGCTGCTGACTCTCCTCCAACACCCACCGCTCCCTCTCGCGCCTATCATCCCAGCCAAGAATCTCCCTAAACTGGCGCATCAACTCGGCGTCTCCCAAGAAATTCCGTGCTTCGCGGACGAGGCGCGCAGTATCGATAAGCTCCTGGGTGAAAAGATTCACGAGCTTCAAAAACTCGTTGTAGGTTTCTCGGTTCCCCAACGCACGCCTGACGCGGTCGAAGAAATGTGTGTCGTCTGGTGGGAGGAGGGAAGGAGGGAGGGGTGGCTGTTTGAGCTTGGATAGGTCAGTGACTTATCTGTCTTTTGGGAGTCAAGGAGTCACCTTGGACGGAGCTTTGGGTGCAGTGGAGACACTGTCACGTTCGTTCGCCTTACGCTTGCGTTTTTGAGGGACAGAGAGCTCGATGGGAGGTTGGGGGTCAGTGCGACGGCGGACAGGCTTGCCATCTAGGGGCGTATTTGAGCGCGTGCGGCGTCCTGTTGGGGCTGTGAGATATTCTTCTGCTTCGTCAAAAAGAACTTGGCTCTTCTCAGGCATGAAAATCCTAAAATCGGCGCGCAAATCGGGATCGTCTTTGAAAAGACGGGCAATTTCAGCTGATACTTCGCGCTGTGAAACATGCGTCAGGGTAATTTGAATGCAAAAGGCAGAAAGCTCACCTCGTCGACGGCATCAGTGGTGTTATGGTACTTGCCGAGAATTTCTAGAAAGCGACGATACGTGGCCTCGTCGCACCGCTGCTTTATCTTTTGGACATACTGAACGGCGGGTTCTATAGAGGAGCTGTCGAGACTGCCGTACATGTTTACGTCGGGTTCAGCTACCACGGTAGCTAGAGGAGCGATTGGAGCAGAAGGCCAAGAATCGTCACGGGTGGACTGGCGCATTGTGCCAGTAGGGGTGGTGACAGTGATGAAAGAGGACTGTTGTGGGTCAGAGGAGCACTCGATGCGATAACCGACAGGGAGGAAAGTGTTAAAGCCCTGGATTAGGAATGGGTGGCCATTAAAAAGATGCGAGACGCGTTTTATGACGCCCGGTGTATCGATGCTGTAGAAAGATAAGGAATGGATTTAGGAACAAAACATGAACTCACAGTCCACTCTTGAAGTCCTTCATAATGTCAAGGAAGTGGTTGTAAACATCTGGCTGGTCATGAAACTGTACTTTGACAGCATCAAGGTAGCTCAAAGCATCTGTGACATTGAGGGGACGCTCTAGCAAATTTGGCTGAGAAGGGACTTGGAAAGAACCCATAGGTGGTAGACGTGAAGCAGGTCGTGATGGAGGTGGCATTGATGGAGATTGTGGACGTGATATTGGTGGGATACTAATATCTCTAGTAATGATGGATTCCTGAGGTCTATTGACGTCAGGAAGGGGGTCCGAGTTAGATTTTTGCACTTCCTTGCCGTTGTCCGAGGCGATTACAGTCATTGGAACCTCTTCGCTTGTACAGGGTCCATCTGGGTTCGGGGTTGTTTTATGTCCTTCCACACCCGCGCCCGATTCACCGGCGGCCTCGGTTAGCTGAAGTTTCTCAGTAACCTTGTCCTCTACGGTGGTCTCGTCTTTCATCTGCACGTCTGCAGTTGACATGTCCGTTGGCAGCACCGGTACAGCAGCTGGAGTCGTGAGCACAGCGTCCATCAAGACAAGATGCAGGGTGACGAACTCGCAAAGTACACGATCAAGGTCCTCACGTGCACCCGGAATTCGCCGAAAATACGTTGACACATTCTAAAAAAAGGTTTAAACAAATTTGATGATTCTGTTGGTTACCACTACTGCCTACCACAAGCCTACCATTCAAAATGTGGGCTTGAATCTACTTTTTGTGAACTAGTGTTGTGCACCGTGACCTCGATTGGCCTGGAGCTCGCGCTCACGCTGCTCATGGAGACGCGCTTGTTCCGGTGCGCGCCTAGATTCTTCCTGTCTGCACCCTGGCCTCCTCTTGTTTACGCTTCTCTAATTCCTGCTGCCGACGTTTTCCCTCCAAACGGCGCAGCTCCTCAAAATGGCAAGATTCCTCCTCTTTCTCCATGCGTTCTCTTCCAATCGCAGGTCAGCTTGGTGGTCACGCTCCGTGTGCGACGATCTCTCTAAGGTCTTCGATGGTGTACCAGGACGGTATCCGTGCAAGATAGATATAGTCCGAGTCCACCTCAGCCAAACAAACTTACCACGGCCCACAATCTCGTCAAAATTCCCTAACATCGTTGAAGGCAGCGCGTCAGTATGTACTTCTGCTGGTATCAACATGTTTGCAGGCAGCGCTCCGCTGTCTAAGTCGTTTGCAATGTGTAGGGATTGGTACGGTCGTTTAGGAGGATCCCACTGGCATCATTTGGAAGGCACTGAGGTCGATGATGTATTGCAGCCTCTCCGAACGTGTCGAACTGCTTTCCAAGTCAGTGCTGTATCTAAGGCTTTGGCAGGTATGACAGTACTTAGGCACAATGAGATGAATAGTTTGCATGCGCATTGCGCACTAGGTTCTACTGTTGCAGAAGTGTCAGCCAAAAGGATCTTACTTGGAACTGTGAAAGCTGCAGCACGTGCAGTTCAACAGTAGTACGGTATGTCATTTCAAAGGAAAAATGGTGATTATTTTTAAAAAAATGAAGCAAAATTAGACACCGGAAGTACTTCTGAGTCAATTTATATAAATAGTGGTGCACGGTTTTCAACTTCACACCACCATGCATGGTGCACCAACACGTACGGTCCCTCGGCCTGATGCGGCTGACAGCCATTGCAGACTGAAAGCAGGCTACACACTTCCGGTTCAGATAGTATTTCCCATCCACGACCCGGTCAGTCTCCACCTCAGCTTAAACCACGCTTTCCCTGGCCCAATGATGCGACTGCGAAAATGATTTTCTCGAACCCTGTGCTTCTGCTCGTGTTCATCACATCATGGTGTATGCACAGGTGCTGCCTCCATTAGAGCCGCATGCTGGTGAGAACGCCAGCCTCGATTCGTTTTCGATAATTGCTTAAGTGCCATGATCTTTGAGTGACATTCAAAGATACTGACACTTCCGCACGTATCTCAGTACTACTGTCTTCATGGGTTGTCTGATCTACCAAATGGTCAATCATACCCCAAAAAACCATCAACAAATACGTGACACGTGGCACCTAAGCTGCGGCGGGTCAGTACGGCCCCTCCAAAAACAACTTGAGTACTGGTAGTCTGGTAACACCTTCACATACATGTGCCGCGCAGTGCGTCTGTTTCTTCCGAATGCCTATAGTCATTAGCTCTCCCTCATCACCACAGGATCAGGTTTCAAGAGTCGACCCCCTAGGCAGCCCTTTATTATGATAGACGAAGCGAAGTAAGATAGCAATTCCTTCTAGGCCCGGCCCGGGGAACTACCTGTTTGCAAATTCTCGTTATAATAAGACCTTGCCACACGTTCGACAGCCTTTGTGTTGACGTTTCTGTATCAGCTCTCCGACTCGGCGGACATGATGTCATGATCAGGTGTGTGCGCACATAAATACCGTGTCCTTGCTGACATTACAGTTCTACCATCACGGATGTCATTCGAATCTGGGCTTCGAACGGCTCATACAGAAGGGGCCGCCCTCCAAGGGGACAAAGAGCGCTCAGAGACATTGGAAGCATGTCAAGTCGCCAAGTATTGGGACCCTCCTCCAAGCCCGCATGAATTTCCCGAAGGTGGTCTGGCAGCTTGGGCCACTGCTTTTGGAGCGTAAGAATATTTAAACTTGCTTTTAAACTTGTTGGCCTGGTTCTTACTCGTTCTCCTCAGGTTTCTGATACAGTTTTGCGGGTTTGGGTGAGTCTGGTACAGGTGTTGGCTCTGTGACTGACTCGAATTAACAGCTATACTGCTTCATTTGGTGTCTATCAAGGTATCACTTCAGAGGAAAGCGAGCATGGAGCATTGAACATATTGCCCTCCAGACTTCTATACCCAACATTACCTGACAAATGAGACGTCATCCACTATATCGTGAGTTTCTACTTGCATTTTTGTGACAGGCATCCTCAAGGTTTGCAGATGGATCGGGAGCACGAACGCGTTTTTAATGACCGCTATGGGCCTCGTGTCAGGTTCACTGCACGACCGGGGATATTTGTGAGTGTAGATATGTCGGAGGTGCTCGACAACACTCAGCAAGATTCACTAGTTACTATCTTGTAATTGCCGGATCGTGTTTGCAAAGTTTCTCTCTATTTATGCTATCTTGGTCGAAACCCGATCATTACTACCAAGTAACATCTCCCGGTTTTATAATCCCGTTTTCTGACTCAGTTTAGATATTTTTCTCTCAAGGCTTGGGCTTGGGCATTGCGTCGGGGCTCATGTATATCCCTAGCATGGCTATTCTCTCGCATCATTTCCGACGCAGGCGCACACTGGTTATGACGTTCGTTGCTACGGGCTCATCGTTAGGTGCTATCATCCATCCGATCATGCTCAATAACCTCTTCAACGGCCCTCTGGGCTTCGCCAATGGTGTCCGTGCAAGCGCGGGGTTGATAAGCTCATGTCTCTTAACTGCATGTCTGTGCATGCGAACTCGCCTTGATCTGCCGGCGAAACCGGTGAACTATCTTGCTACAGCTAGAAAATGCATTTGTGATGTACCATTCATGCTCCTGATAGCAGGGTGAGACCTGCTGTGCACCTTCTCACGAATTCCTTCCACTAAACATTTTGTAGGGCCTTTCTTTTCCAATTGGGCTTCTACTACCCGTTGTTCTTTTTTCAACTCGACTCTATCAAGCACGGTATCAGCGTCAAGTTTTCGTTTTACTCTGTGGGTTCCAGCACCACGCGACTTTTTGTCTGTTGACAGTATCCCTAGCTAGTGATTTTAAATGGATCCAATTGCATAGGGCGAGTTACATCGGGGCTCATTGCAGGGTTCACGGGGGTTCCGAACTTAACTATAATGTCGTCAATTTTGTGCGGTGTGTTCATTTTTGGCATGATTGGGTTGAGTAGTTTGGCCAGTGTCGTCGTGCTTGGCGTGCTTTATGGCTATTCTTCAGGGCTAAGTAAATGAATTTTCCGCTATGTTGTGGAAGTTGTAGAAGTGTTTATCATTGCACGCAGACACTGCGATGGCGGCTCCACTCATGACCACTTTAACGCCTGAACTCTCTGAACTTGGGCGAGTGTTCATTTATGTTCGAATGTACGAACCATCTTATCTGGATCACAGTGCACGGATGGGCATCTGTCTCTTCACTCTTGGTAAATATCATAATTGCTGTTGTTTCTACTTATGTTATTCAAGCCTGTCGCGATCACTGTAGGATTCGGAAGTCTGATTGGTGACTGCAGTGGTGTCGTTTCTTGCTTCAATTCAATTCTTACTCTTGATCCAGGAACACCCATATCTGGCGCTCTGCTAACATCTAATTATACCTGGTGGATACCTGGTCTGTTCTCTGGGGTGAGTCGACCGTCGCTATCATTTTCTCCAGAATTCATGTCGAGTTCAATTAAACTAATTACACAACAGATCGCCTCACTGGCTGGTGCCGTGATGTTTATTATCATGCGATATATGTTCCTCAGAAGGCAGCGCGTTGATGTATCACTATTGGGCAACCAGGCTGTAAGTTGACTCTGAGTGAAGATTGTATTTTATCTCTGTTGCTGGCGCAATCTCGCTCTAAAGTGCCCTACGAATGCATCATCTTCTGCCTCTGATTATCGTCCATAAGCCGTTCACCCAGAGACATATCATGTTCATGATTTCAGATAACCGAGGGTTCGATCTGCGCTTGTGCATCTCTTCCTCTTTGTCTCGCACTGTGTGACTCAACATGAGCTTTGCAAGCACGTCGTGTAGCATTTGTGTCATGGTTGCTTTATCACGAGTGACATCAAATAGACTTTTTGGAGTCTTACGAAGTAGCTCAGTACTAAACACTGACACGAAGCATGATCGGAGCAGACAGCATTTTCTCTAAAGCACGTGCAAGTGACTACACCTCAGACTCGACGCTCAGTAATCAATGTCTTCCAGGTGTCTGCCAGGTATGCCTGGTTATGTTACGACTGAGTAGTTGAGCGAGGTGTTCGATACACAGACGCACCTCGTCGTTTGTGTCCCTCAGACTCGGCCTTTCCAACATGGCCTGGGCATACTTCATAAATTTTGCGTATTTGGGCGCTTTCAACTCTTCCCCAAGTTTCGTGCCCTGCCCAACCGGGAATGCTCCGATGTCAGTTTCATAGCTGATTTTCAACCTCGAAAGGAGTGGTGCAATGCACGCATCAGCGATGGTATAACGATCTCCCACGGCGAACTCGCCACTCTCGGACAGAAGCCCTTGGATCATCTCGACCCCTTTCAAATACCCCTCGTAAGACTCCGTGCGACCGTACATCCATTCGTTACCAGGTTTATCAAAGTGGCGATCCACCGTGTCCATGAAGAACAACACTTTGGCGCGTTCTACGGGGTCCTTGGGAAGTAGCCCGGACTCTGGGTAGAGCTCTGCGACAAATTGGAGGATGACATTGGATTCTGCGAGTTTGAATGATAGCGAGGAAGGCTCTGTGGGGTCGACATCTGGACCACCATAGGTGATCGCAGGTACCTGATCAGAATGATCAGTACGAGAACCAAGCTGTGGAATAAGTGCGTACTTTGCCAATGGGATTGACTTTGGCAGCGAACCACGTGGGTTTATTGAAGAGGTCGACTTGGTGAGCCTTGTACTTGACGTTTGCTTCCGCAAGCGCCAACTCAATCTGGAACAATGTCAACAGCGATCACAAGATCTAGTAGAGACTAACCCTGTGGCTATACGGAGAAAGCTAGATGATCATGAGTCCGTTAGAAGGATTCTACGAGGCCATAGTCACGACTTGACTCCACCTTGTGTAAGTACAGTGTCAGTTGTTGAGGCATGCCAAGATCGATTATCGGTTGTTTCTTTATGTGACTTCTTCAGCTTTTATGATCTATTGAAGTTTTGTCGTGTTTAGGACGCGTTCTTATCAAGGTTTCAAAATATTAATGTCAACACGCGTTGTTCCGCGTGACCCTCAAGGTGACCCTCGTGCGCTTGACATTTTATCAATACAGCGTGTCCGCGGTGCCTATAGTCCCTATTCATTGTTGCCATAAGTGTGTCCTATCGAGTCAAGCTGACTCGCGTGAGTGAGCGCTCGTACTCTTGGCATTTTCGAAGCGACCCCAGCTGTTGATCGCGACTTGTAACAAAATGCAGTTCGAGCCATAAATCCATATATCAATGACTCACAAGGAAATATTTGTCAAGGCGGTGGGGCGAGACCGCTATTTCTCTCATAAGTTGCGAATTAAAAGGGTCTGACCTGTATCTACCCAATCACAAAAACGCGAAGTTATGTAAAGAAATTATCGATAGGGGTGATTTGAAGACAAAAGCCGGGGATATCAGAAAGATGGAGTGGATAAGCATACCCTTCAAGTTGTTCCCTAAGAAGATGAGAAGCGAATTGATTGATGGCGAGCGTGATAGACCCTATGTCCAACAGAAGATAGGCCTGCTAGTGATGAAGATGAGTAATGAATTAGTTTATACAGTAAAAAACGTACATGCATGATTATTGTAATTTTAATGTGCTATAGAATATTATCCAGCACCGTCTGCAGCGATGATCATCACAGAATGAGCGAGGAAACCGATCTGTCATGCTGCTGCTGCAACCACTGCCACCGATTCAGATAGAGTAAGATTCTCAAGAGCATCCTGGAATTGGTCGGCATCACTATCGTCATCTTCTTCTTCATTCTCTTCACTTTCCTCCGACGTAGACCCCTCATCATCTGGAGGTTCGTCTTCAAAATCAAGCTGCCGCTCTTGTTTGTACATCTCGCTAAAGAGGATTCACATAACGTACTGGATCGTAGACCACTCTAATGATCAGACTGCAACTCGGGCACGTCGCAATATCCTCGTAGTTGGCAAGCTGCTTGCGAGATATCTCGAAGCGGTCGCCGCAGGGACAGGGATAGTGGTAAACGCCTTTTACCTCATCCCATGCCATATCTTCAATTTCGATCTCGTCGTAATAAGCCCCCATATTGTGAGAGAAGGGTTCGTGGCCGAATGCTATGCCGCTGGTCGACCAGTCAACGTTTTCAACAGTTCAACGGTTCCTGACTCGATCCGTAGCTCCCACGCAACTTTTGAGTTTCAAATGGCGCCGGTCTTCGCCATCACCATGTCCCGTTTAGCTCAGTTGGTAGAGCGCGTCACTAGTAATGACGAGGTCAGTCGTTCAAGTCGGCTAATGGGAAATCTTTTTGTTCTCCGAACTTCCATTGCAACGATGACTTTATATGCATCTATCATACCACAAGACCCGACAGAAAATTTCAAGACTATGATACAAGCTATCCGGCTATCCTCCTCATTATGATAGCAGCCCTGACCTATACTTGCATACATGACTTGTAGTATGCAGTCAAGGGTATCAGGTACCAAGTACTAGTACTGATCAGTGCTAAGCGCTCAGGCACTCAGTATGTGCTCATCGAGATATTGATGACCGAGGCCGCCACACCGTGACAGGGCAGCGGGCTGAGAACGCATCGCATAATGGAGTGCGAGTGGTGCGTTTTATGTTGGTTTTGAGTTTGACATAGTTGCACTTACCTTTTTTTCTTCTTTGCATTTGCAAGACAGCCGTGACCATCAGACTTCGAAGTCAGTACATTCTGCAGATTGGGGGCGGTGAACATGAGCCAAGGACACATTACGAGGGTGAGACTTGAGTTAGAGGTGTCACAGAGATTAATTGACAGCGGCCGAACCCGCAGTGGGAGGTGCGTTAAAGTGCGTTTGGATTCCCACAGCTTTCCGCGTGATGCACTGCTAATCAGTAGCATTGCCAGTGGGATACAGGTAGTACGGAAATAGTACTTTGATCGGCCCTGCACAGCAGTAATACTACTAACTTGCTTCCACTTATGACTTCAAGTTTCTGTACTTGATTTCATACGCCAAGATGCATTCACCTATTTCGGCGATACAAGCGCTGGATGGTGATATATGTAGCACTACCGTCAGTGTCATCGTTATGCTCCACCCAAACTCTACTCTCTGACGCACATCTCTTGGTTATGACCCTCGTCTCAATTGATCCCAGTGGTTGGCCGGACAACGACACGTATCAGGTTGCCAGCTATGTTTTAGGTTCGTGTAGAGCAGGCCAGATGTCGTTTGACTCCATCTTTGACTGTGTTTGTTACAGTGGCATCCTCAACTGCAATACTCTATGATTGTGGTGCGTAACATGTACTTATTGAGGCCATTATTGACATCTTGGTATGTTTAGCACTGACATTCGAACAAGAGGTGGGTTGACGCCGTTGATACCGTTACCAGAGCAGCCATCTCATTACTAAGGATGGATTATAGGTTGAGCTGATCTGGGTGAGCAGAATTTTCTTTGCATACTAACAGCAGGACAAGACAGCTAATTTGGGGCAGGGGCGACGCTGGTCTCTCATAAAAATTCTATACATCATCGTAAGTACTCGATATTATGCGCTGCGGCGCACGTGGCAGGTTGTACAACTGACTTGAGGATATTTTAGGTGCGCTACGTTGGAATACTATACTCTATGTATGTTCGCAAATTCAACAAGTTGGCACTAAACTAATAAGTCATCTCTCGCTATCAGAAACAACCTACTGCGTATGTCTTCTTCAAGTTACTCTGTTTTCATTTCTCCTGACTAGTGGCAAGCAGCGAGTGTCCCAGAACTTTCGATGACAGATGTGGTAAACACTCTATACTAGCACTTTTATGTCATGCCCGTCCGACTGATTACACTCCTACTTAGGGGTGAGTGACATTCCCGGACTAGGAATTTGATGTAACGTCTAAAATAGCTGTAAGTCTGGCCGAAGTATTTAGTCCCCCCCCAGACTCTTCAGTAACTATGTTCTTCAGGTACCGTGTTTTTCCTGACACAAGCGGTGACATATTTCTTCATAAATACCATTCTCGGCAGTGAGTCCCTTGAGCCCAAACTGTGTGCCTCGCTAATGTTCGACTGACTTTTCTTGCAAGTCATCATGATTGCTCGATTATATGCCATGTATCAGCAATCCAGAAAAATCCTCTTTCTTCTCAGTGCAATCTTTCCAACTCTCACATTCGCCTGTGGACTACTGGCCGTATTAGCAATCCGTGATTTTTCTTGGGGTATGTTTCGATTACCATAAAAGACCTCGAACCATCAAGCTAACAAGACGAATTTCAGATGAGCTCGTCCTCTCCGGTACCCATCAGTGTATTTACTGAGGTTCAGAGAAGCGAACGGCTAGAACTTTTGTTGGCCGGGGTTTGGATACTTCGCATTGTATGGGAGATCATCGTACTCTGTCTTGCAGTCTGGATTGCTGCAAGACACTTCCTATGAAATGCGGTGGTCATCTATAGAATGGTCTACCGAGAACTGTTTCATGGTATTAATAAGAAGCCACGTGCTTTATTTTACGGCGTGAGCTTTCAATTTTAATGCGATCGACCCTCTTCCGCTGAAGTCTTACATATTCTAGCTTTGCTGCTGTTTCTTGTCTCAGCCTCGGCTGCCTGTCTCCTAACATACTGGTAAGTATGCCGATCTGTGACTGACTCATTTCGTATCTGACCACTCCTTATTTTGTCCACAGGACTCATCTTCCGTAGGAGCTCAAATTTATTACGCCATACTTCAAATCACCATGTTTATGCAATTATTCGTGCTGGGACCACGTCTCATTCTTAGCGTTCGGAAATATCACGCCAAGCATACGGCTGATGCTGAACCAGGATCTTATATGACTTCGATTGCTTTCGAGGACTCGGAGCTCATAAGTGTGTCGACTGATACTTGTAGTGTTTAGTACGAAAACGGTCCGAAATGGAACACTCTGCGGGGAACACGCGGACTATATTTCCTCGTAGACTTGTACATGGTTATAATCACCACTGGAATTAGCTATCCCACTGGTACTTGCACGAAGCCGAAATCACAATACCTCCTCCAAGCACCTTAAACATGTTTTTTGTGATGCAACCAAACTCCGGGTGCGTGATACCATACTATGTAGCACCACGTGGACGAGTCCATGCATCAAGTCTGAGATCTGAATGAGTTCGCAGTGGCGGCTCGTTTCGCAGAAGCAGAAGCGCTTACGCATACGAAACTATGCAATATTTTCTCGCACATCATAGTACATTAGATTCGGGCAACTCCCTCAAACAAAATCTACCAGTGTAACACGCCAAGCAATCCTTCGACACCTCAGATCCTGCGTAAAGCGGCTGTGTGCGCTTCTAATACAAAGTCTGCCCGATAGCTCATCCCAGTCCTGCACTATTCGAGTTCTCGTAGATGGAGCTGAGGTCTGAGTTTCCTGGAAGTTCATAATTGCACGACCTTCACGGTGGTCGTTTTCTGGAATTGCGGTCGTCTCGATAGCCATTTGCCAAGGACATGTTGTCCCTTTCTGGTTGTGCAGGGAAGAAAGCCAGAATATGCGCTGCGCTGTGAACAAGCACGGCCACTGTGAGCTTTGCGGATGTGGGGGCTCAAACTGCAATGAAGGTAAGTCGCTCCCCGGATCCGAGGATGCCGATCAAAGCTTACATTGTACTTCTCGATGACGTGGGCATTGGGTTCCGAGGCATCGAGGTCAGGTCGTATGAATAGAATCTGGCCTTCGTATAAAGATACTATAGTTCCTTCGTGAAACATTTTGACGAAGCGTCCAAAGGTCACGGCGGCAGGGCGGAGCTGCCAGAATGGCGTAAGCAATAGTGGTGGGTTTGCCTCGGGGTCGCTGGGTAGAGTGGAGGGAATTTCATACGCAGTCATCAATCGCGTGCTGACGAGCAAGATACACGGAACCCGACCGGACAGGCGCAAGTCGTACCGTATCTGTACGGATTGGTCGGTAATCTCCAACTATATGTTCATCTTCGCACTTACGCGGAGTTTGCCGCCGTGTCCCTTTGGACAGTCAATTTCAACAGTCATATCCCTTCGAAAACCGTTGTAATTCTCGTTAAGCTGCATGATACGAAGGAAATGTCTCCTGTCGGAAGTAATCCAGCCATAAACGACATAATCTCCTGCTGCTGCATAATTCCGCACAAACACATTTGTGCGAAAAATGAGAGGTATCGTGATCGAGGGCGTCTTGGTATTTAAATGTACGACCCCGAAGGCGTTGGATCTAGTTTGAGTTTGTGAGTACGGGTAATTAAGTTCCTGGAAGATACATCGCACCCGTCATTGCACTTGGTTCGTAGTAGCATGAGATCATCACCGCGAGACGATTTATACGGACCGTCCTGGTCGAGAAAGGGGAGCCAGCACATCTCGCTCTGAAAGGTCGTGGAAGCAGCGGGAAGTCCAGCCCCCGTACTTGGTTGCATTAAGCACAAGTTGGAGTGTCGGGAAGGGTTCAGATTTCGACAATGGAAGAGCAACACAAGCCATGTCCCACCCGGAAGAAATTTGAGACCTTGAAACACTCCAGGGAAATCTAGTGGGAACGTGTAAAGACGCTTAGGGACAATGCTAGGCTGTGTCCATATATGGTCCAGTCGAGCAGCGGTTTTCAGTTGGTGACAAATTTCTTCCGCAGTGCATGAACGCAGATGGGGGTAGCACTGATCAAGAAAACGGTGCTGGAAGAGGACGTCGCGCCAGACATGTCGTAAAGAAGCAAATTCGTGCAATGTTTGACATGTCTGTGAATGAAGTATAAAATGGCTCACAGAAAGAGTGGTAATCTGCCGCAGACTCACACTTCCGAGCCTTATGATGTCCAGGACAGAAAGATACCTCATAATCACAAGCCATACGTCGGCCACGAACTTGGAGGAGCTGTAGACGCCATGTTGGCTGGCGGGTACTACAGACATGAGAATCCAAGTCAGTGTTGGTGAGTGAAGAACTCAGAATTGTGGTTCACATGGTTCTACTGGTCATTTTCAGGCTTATGCATTGCCTGGCAGTTGTAGTTGGTGATTCGATGATCACTGATCACGACATAATGGCGTTACAACTTTCGGGTGCCGCCCAAGTCTTTGTAAGGGCTTGCTTTATTATTGTATGTTTGTGTCTCGTCCTTTCTCACTCTCCAAATTCCATGATTAGCAGCACACTGAACACGAGTTAAATTTTGCTGATTTACTGCTGCCCTCGTTTCCTCGAGAGGCCAACGTAGCTTGCTGTATTGCAAATTGCCTAGTACGCATTCGGCCAGTGAGTCTGCCAGGGACCCCTACTACATGCGGCTGTCTCTGACCACGCAGCAACTGTAACTTCTAGCGTTGTGTTTCAGGTTGTGACTAGCCGCTAATAGGTGACCATGCTGAATACAGACATCACGGATTCATTTCCACCCGGAGATTTTATTTTGGTTCGTAGTTGTTGAAGTACTGACCTCCAGTCAAGGATACAAGAATTCGACCACAGACTACATCGAAGGACACCCGAGCATTATACCTATTCATTTCAAGAACCGACTTACATCATACCTCTGTATCTTCTGGCGGTATTTGACGAATAGATTTAAATCCTTTCGAGTCCTACTGCAACTATCAACAGTCTCTGCATTAAGTAAGTTATCTATTAGTGTTCGCCCCTAGCGTGGCTAAGTAGTAGTCATTTTTATGTGCAACCACTGTCCCCGTGATAAAGCGGATACTCAATCACCTCCTAACCCGCTATCAACTTCACAAGCCGAACAGTCGACTGTTCTGTATATTCCTGACATGACAGCTGTTATCATGTCATCTGGTGTTTATTATCACCGGAATGGACCCTGAGAGACCCTACGGACTCGCTATGTGTACATTCAATTGCCGTCAAGGTATTTCTGACGTCCTGTCAGTGATGTGATGCACCTCCTCCGCACAGCCCCTTTAGAACGAAGCGCTTTGCAGGGTCAAGATTATATTAGTCTGGTGCAAAGCGTTTTGCTCCCATTCTCTTCTATGTCAATGAAGTCCGCAATCGAAAATACGTTCACGAAGAACAAGAAACTAGATGATATGGAAGAGTTAGGACACACGCAGTTATCTAATTCACAAACAGTTTATCCAGAATCAGACCTTCCGGATGGTGGGCTTCGGGCGTGGGGGACTGCTTTTGGGTGGTAAGCCGTGTCTCAAATAATATCTGCATGCTTGTGCCTAATAATTACAATGACGCCAAGTTTCCTCATACAGTTTTGTGGTTTTGGGTCGGTTCTAGCTCCGTTCGTTCCAGACATATATCAATCAACAGTATTTAACAGATACATATCATCTTTTGGGGTCTATCAAGGTACGCAGCAGTCGCATCACTGTATCTTAAGTTGATAAATGGTCTCGAAAGATTATTACACACGAATCTATCTAGCAAACTACCCACCATCTGCGATATCGTAAGTGAATATGTTTTATTTTGCAATTCTTGGTCTTAGGGAGTGCTAGATGGATTGGTGCATTGTCGACGTTCCTCACAATTAATGTCACGTTGATCTCAGGTCCGCTGTATGACCGAGGGTGGTTGTAAGTTGTCACGTCTTGATAATCGGTTGTTAATTTCTGCACAAATTACCGATAGCTATCGATTGATGATTGTGGGGTCGCTGCTCCAATCTATATCCTTGTTCGTTTTATCCTTCGCAAAACCTGGTCAGTTTTACTTCGTGAGCAGCCCAATCAATCCTGTCATCGATGGGCTACCGATACGTTGTGATCAGGCTTTTATAGTTCAGGGTGTCCTTGCTGGGTTTGGAATGGGCCTGACGTACGCTCCCAGTGTTGCGATCGTCTCTCAGCACTTCTCCAAAAGACGCACATTGGTGATGTCTCTTGTCACATCTGGTACATCACTCGGTGCTATGATTCATCCAATCATGTTGAATTACCTTTTGAACGGCACTGTTGGCTTTGCAAGAGGCGTTCGCGCCAGTGCGGGTTTTGTCAGTGCTCTGTTACTGATTGCCTGTTTATCCATGCGTACAAGAGGATTGCCGGTACCGACTGTTGGTTATACTACAGTGGTGCGAAAATGTTCTCGCGATGTTCTCTTCATCCTCATGACCATTGGGTATGTTATATTTCAAAGGATATCTCAAAGGATTCGGTCTTGACAGCTCATCATGCCTAGGTCAACACTGTTTCAGATCGGGTTTTTCTTCCCTGTGTTTTACTTGCAACTGGACTCCGCCAAACATGACATTGACATCAATTTCTCGTTCTACTCAGTACGTCTAGGATTTTCTCTATATTGTCAATTCTTAACTCGCCTTAGCTTGTGATAATGAATGCAGCCTGTTTCATTGGACGGTGCACAGCAGGCATAACTGCGGCATATACGGGGGTGTTGAACTTCATGATCGTATCCACTGTTGCATGCAGTGCTGTCATCATTTCCATGATAGGTTTGAGTGATGTAGCCAGTGTGGTTGTCTTAGGACTTGCATATGGCTATTTTTCAGGAGTTTGTATGTGTCGCACTGCAGCTCGTGTAATTCTTGCCACTGACTTTACAAGTCATTGCGCTGTTGGTGCCGTTGGTCACTGTGTTTACGCCCGATTTGTCTGAGCTAGGGTTGGCTTACTCCTATGCATATGTTCAAGCAATGTTGACCCTATCATGCAGAGCGCGAATGGGGATATCTTTTGCCTTCACTGGTATGTATCATTCAGCTCTGTCTCGGAACTCCTGACAGTGCACAAATGGTCAGCCTTTGGTGGATTGCTTAGTGAGTAGTTGCTTCCTGGTCTATATCTGCCATCGAACCAATATTTTCAGGTGGCCCAATATCAGGCGCTTTGCTTGGTTCTCAATATAGGTGGTGGATACCGTCGCTCTTCAGTGGGGTACGTAGGTCACATTGTCCGGAATCTGCACTTACGGAAGCTCTATTCTGAAATTCGCATCTAGATCATCTCCCTCGTTGGAAGTTTGGTGTTCGTGGTGATGCGCCTGATCATATACCGCCGAAACACGCGGAAACCATCCATAGCTGGCGGAGACACGTGAATCAGTTGTTGTCGTAATGCTCCTTGGATTCTGACGAGGCTGTTATTCACTCACACTGGATCAGATGTGGCTTACTGGAAATGTGCTATGAAACGTTTGTGTATTGAACGCGTATGCAGAAGTATAATTGTTCTTGGACTGATCTATGCCGTAGCAGTGTGCGGGCATCAATCATTGGCTTCAAATTGAACGAACAACAGCGGACAACCTCAAGTTTTTGATTTACAGATTCTTCCATCGTGATGAAATCATTGACAACCGGCGTGTTCTACTTTCATGCCAAGATAAAGCAACAAGACTAGATTCGAACGCCTTTAAATCTACTCCAGCATCGCCATCCTCAAGTACCGCCTGCAAATTTTGATTAAATAATCATTCGCGTTCAGATGGAGATCAATACGACAGGGTCAGACCGGTCAGGAGGCAAAACGAACGGCAAGCAACAAAGCCGAATATTACACACCATATCTTGGATTAATAACTTAACTTTCGCTTCCTTAGGTAAGTTGTCGATGTTCACTCCGAGTGCGGCTACATGTCATCCCGTACTATGCGTAATAGTAATAACCAGTGAAAGGCTGGCAGCGCGGATATTGGACCTCCTTTCTTTCACGCCCGCTGTCAACCACGCAAGCCGAACAATTCACTATTCAAATCTTCCTAACGAGGCAACCGTTATCATGACGTTAGGTGTCCATCTTCCAATCGCAAATGCACGAACCCTATGGGACCCTGCAGGCAAGATTCTTATAAGTATATGCAATGTATCCATTGAGATGGCTTCCATACGCCTGTCGACGTAATACCAGGTAGCTCTTTAGTATGAGGTTGCAGGGTCAAGGGTGATAACAGTGTTGCCAGCTACAAACAGCTAAGTACGGCGAGCATCTGGCACAATCTGGCAGAATATTTACTAAATCAGGACGACAGCAGTGTTATTAGAATTTTTTCCAGCCAACGAGAACGTCTTGTAGTAAACCTACACTTTCTGAAGTGGGTCGAGATTTGGTACTACCCTAGCCTTTGTGGACTCTGGATTGCGGTGACGTAGGCTCGTAGATCGCTCTGGACAGACTGGTCGCGCCAACATCCCTTACGAATAGTCTTCGTGGGCAGACCCTAAACAAGGAAGCCAGCCTCAGAAGTTCAATGGTCCTCCCAATCAATTTGCTCGATTGAGGTTGAATCAATGCCACGCTGACCACATATAGGTTATTTTGTGCACACAGAATCTCGAAACGCCGGGAAGATGAGCCGATCAATTCCAGCGATGAGAACAAAGATGTTAGCCACGAGTCATACCTGGAGGGCCAGGGCTATTAGCACACCTGAAACACGAAGACGGCTAGTAGCCATTTGCTCCATCTGGTCCTTTCATCCCGGAGACTTTTTTTTCAGCAAGACCAGCTTGGCTTACTTATCATCACCAAGCCCTGCATTTGTCATACTAATGTTTTACTCGCCAACCAGTCCTTTCGATGTCTATGGATCAGCCCCGCATCTGTGATACGCTCGTGGTACATGAGAAGTCAGATACTCTGGAAGAGCTGGGACATGATGTGCACTCATCTAATGCCTCGCCACTTTGTTCAGAATCTGGCCCACCAGACGGCGGGTTTTGGGCATGGGCAACTGCTTTCGGATGGTAAGTTGTGTCTCAATATGCCCGCAAGCTGTGTATCTCGCATTCACAATGACACTCAGTTTTTTGATACAATTTTGTGGCTTTGGGTTCGTTCTGGCACCATTCCTTCTAGACTATATTTCACAGCACTTGAACAGATATGTATCATCTTTCGGGGTGTATCAAGGTGCGTAACGGAAATACTGTTGATCGTACATATGATCGACAACAGAACTAAGATTTTTATACGCGAGTTTATCTGGCCAATCAACCACCGTCTGCAATATCGTAAGTGAACGCACTTATACTCGAAGTCTGTTAACTCACTCGCTGTCAGATGGATTGGTGCTTTGACCTCGTTCCTGGCAGATAATGTCACCTTGATCTCGGGACCACTGTACGACAGAGGATGGTTGTAAGTGGCTACATGTTGGTAGCACTGTTTTTGGAACTGAATACTTATAGCTACCAATTGATGATTGTGGGGTCAGCCCTCCAGTCATTATCTTTGTTCGCGTTATCCCTTGCAAAGCCCGGCCAGTTCTACCTCGTGAGCAGTCCTGGTGATGTTGTGGATGGGCTACCTATATATGGTGACTAGATTTTCATGGTTCAAGGTGTCCTTTCTGGTATCGGGATGGGCCTAACCTACGGGCCCTGCATGGCGGTCATCTCTCAGCACTTCTCCAAAAGACGCACATTGGTGATGTCTTTCGTCGCTTCCGGTTCACCAATGGGAGCCATTATTCATCCGATTATGCTGAATCACCTTTTAAATGGTACTTTGGGTTTTGCGAGGGGTGTCCGTGCCAGTGCAGGCTTTGTTAGTGCACTGTTATTGATATCCTGCCTATCCATGCGCACGAGAATAGTGTCGACGTCGAAACCAACTACCAGCTATGGTACAGCTGCGCGAAAATGCTCTCGTGATGTTTTCTTCATACTCATAACCGCTGGGTGCGTTGCCTCTAGCGCTTGTGCAATTTCGATTGAAAGTACTTACATTTGAGTGTGCTTAGGTCGACATTATTTCAGATCGGGTATTATTTCCCCATATTTTACTTGCAACTTGACTCTATCAAACATGGGATCGATGTCCACTTCTCGTTCTATTCCGTATGTCTGTCATCTTCTCCATCGTCGACTTTAAACGCAGTTTAGCTTGTGATCATGAATACCGCCTGTGTCATCGGCCGCTGCACGGCAGGAATAATTGCAGCGTATGCGGGGACATTAAACTTCACCATCGCATCCACCGTCACATGCAGTGCCCTCATCATCTCCGTGATGGCTCTGAGCAACATAACAAGTGTGGTTGTATTAGGGCTTGCATATGGGTACTTTTCTGGAGTGTGTATGTTCCGCACAGCAGTTTCTGTAGTTCCTGCCACTGACTTTCCTAGACATCGCGCTGATGGTGCCGCTGGTGACTATGTTCACGCCCGAATTGTCCGAACTAGGGTTAGCCTCTTCTACATGTACAGTCTGGCGATGTTGACCCTTATATGCAGGGCACGATTTGGGATATGCTTTGCTTTTACTGGTGTGTCGCATCCAGCTCTGTCTTGGAACTCCTAGTAACACTGCGTGAATGGCAGCCTTTGGTGGATTACTCGGTAAGTAGTTGCTTTCCAGTCTTGTCTGTGGTTGCCCTTGAACTAATATTCTAAGGCGGCCCAATATCGGGCGCTTTGCTCTCTTCCCAATACAGGTGGTGGATAGCGTCACTCTTTTGTGGGGTGAGTAGTTTTATATTGGTCCTGCACTTGCGCAGCCCCATACTGAAATTTGTATTTATCGTGACAAGCTCGTCTCTTTTGTCGGAAGTTACATGTTTGTGGTAGTGCGCTTAATGATATACCGCAGACGATGAAGAGACACCAGCCATCCGCAGCGCGGCGCGCGCGGAAACGTACGAGGTGAACCACGTGTTCAAGTTCCATGATCATAAGCCCTTTTTCTTCGGGTCGACATATTTGTTTGTCAACAGCACCAGGCCTAGGATGTCATGCTGTATAGCTACGAGCATTTACTTGAATTGTACATATTTGCTACTGCAGTCGCTGCTGCATCATACCGCCGCCGGTGAACCAATCACCAGCGCGATAGTAGTCACGTGATCGGATGTTGAACCACTTGAACGTTTGAACTCCGAAGTGACTCGAAGTCTCAAACTGCACTACTAGCCTACTGTCTGCTCAGTGCTAACCCTGCCTGTCTTCAAATCACCTTGACTGATTCTTCCTTCAGGTGAAAAATCATGACATGCGACCCATCAGCGAGCACGGCAATGAAGTTCATTTGAACTTTGTATGTTTGATGTGCTCTACCGTCGTTTCGTCACTTTCGTGGCCGACCACCCAAATCTGTCTTGCAACAATATTGGGTCCAGGCCCGTTCAACACTGGGTGCTAGTACTATTATATTGTGAGGGCAGAACATATTTAATCCACAGCAGTGCGTTGCAGGAATGCGCACCTTTCTCTCCGTCGATCATGGTGTATGGGACAGCCTGCCAGTGCAATGCCCAGATTTCCGATCTCGTAGCAAGTTGCGGTATCAACTCGCGCTTCCTTTCAGGTGAGCGCATTCCCTTATGAATATCAATCGTCCAAAGATTAGTCAAGCGCAGGAAATGCACTAATATTGACATACTGGGGCTCAGGACGATGATGGTCAACCTCACCCCAAGAAAATCCGATCAAGGGTGGGGCATCGAATGCAATTCCTATATAATTTTCTTATGCTTCATGATTGTGTATCCCCTTGCGGTATTCAATAGTAGATTTCCTGGTTTCGGTATCTATTCTCTATCGGTCTCTTCGTTATTTTTCTTCGGTAAGTTGTCAGCATCGACTCCTAGTACAGCTGATCACCTGATCACTCTCATGACATCGGATCTTTCTTTCCTTCGGGTCCGCCATCGGACACACAAGCCGAACGATTGAAAATCTACTTCAAATCTCCCAGACAAGACTGCTGTTATAATGCCGTCAGGTATTTACGACCACAAGGACGGACCCTGCAAAATCCTTTGGATTCTTCTATGCGTGCATTGAGATCGCCGTCAACGACTTGTCAACGTCCCCTTAGTGATGTAACACACCATTTAGCAGGTACTCTTGCAGGGTCATAATTGATACTGTCCTTATAATTTTGAATGCCTGCATCTGGTGCATAACGCTTTCCCATCATTTCTTTCGATGGCGACTATGGTGCAGGCCGAATTCCGCGATGAGCTCATGTCGAACGAGAAGTTAGACGACCTGGAAGAACTAGGAGTCAAACAGTCTTCTGACTCCCCAACAGTGTGTTCGGAATCTGACCCTCCGGATGGCGGGCGCGTGGCATGGGCAACTGCTCTTGGATCGTAAGATATTCTGGAATGATATTCATGACTCGCATATCTCACATTTACCATGCTGCTCAGTTTTCTGATACAATTTTGTGGCTTCGGGTCGGTCCTCAATCTGTCTGAACGAAGCTTATCAGTTGATAGCTCTCCAACAGATACTTAAACTCTTTTGGAGTCTACCAAGGTAAGTACACAGCAGTGGCATGGGCGATTTTGTACGTGGTTGTCAGCTAACATACGAACTTTGAAGATTTTTACACACGAATTTATCTTGCTGACCAACTACCGTCCACAATATCGTGAGTGAATGTACTTCGACTCTGATGGTTGTGATCTCAATCAGCATTAGATGGATCGGTGCATTGAGCTCGTTCCTCGCAGCTAGTAGCACTTTGATCTCTGGACTGATGTACGACAGAGGGTGGTTGTAAGTTTTCATCAGTTCAAAGTCGGTTGTTTATCAGGCTGATTGCTGATAGCCACCATTTGATGATCGTGGGGTCCTCGCTCCAATCATTGTCCTTATTCGCATTATCCTTTGCTAGGCCTGGCCAATTCTACATGGTGAGCAGTCCCGCAGATCTCATTGATATGCTACCTATATTTGTGACTAGATTTTTGTACTTCAAGGCGTCGTTTCTGGGATTGGGATGGGCCTGATGTATGGTCCCTCCATGGCGGTCATCTCTCAGCATTTCTCCAAAAGACGTACATTAGTGATGTCCCTCGTCGCGTCTGGTACACCAATGGGTGCCATCATCCATCCGATCATGCTGAATCACCTTTTGAATGGCCCTGTTGGCTTTGCGGGAGGTGTCCGTGTCAGTGCGGGTTTCGTTAGTGCCCTGTTCATGATCGCCTGCTTATCCATGCGCACGAGGGCACCATCAACACCAACTGCCAGCTATAGTGCAGTGGTACGAAAATGTTCTCGCGAGGTCACCTTCATCCTCACAACCTTTGGGTAAGTTTTCTTTGGCCCATCCGCATAAACCAACTCGAAGTCTTTGGACCTGATTACACCTAGGATCTTGTTGTGTCAGATCGGTTTTTACTTCCCAGTATTCTACTTACAACTGGACTCTATCAAACATGGGATAAGTGTACATGTCTCATTCTACTCCGTACGTTCAATATTTTCTCCTTCGCCATCGATTCTCAATCCGATCTAGCTTGCAATCTTGAATGCCGCCTGTGTCATTGGACGTTGCACAACAGGAATAATTAGCTGCGTATACGGGATTGTTGAACTTGACAATTGCGTCCACTGTCGCGTGCGGCGTTATCATCATATCCATGATAGGTCTGAGTGATATCTCCAGTATGGTTGTGGTGGCCATTACATATGGCTTCGTTTCTGGAATTTGTATGTTTTATACTGTCCCTGGTATAATTTCTGGTACTAATGATCCAAGACGTCGCGCTGGTGGTCCCGCTGATGACTAAATTGACGCCTGACTTGTCAGAGCTGGGGTCAGTTTTTTGTTATTACACACATTATCTGGCCAATCATGTTGACCCTCCTCTGCAGGGCGCGGATGGGCCTATGCTTTTTTTTCACCTGTGTGTATCAATCAGCTCTGTTTCGGAACTTTTGACAGACTGTAAATTTCAGCATTTGGCACATTGCTCAGTGAGTAATTTTTTTTAGTCTTTATCTACCGTTGAACCAATGTTTTCAGGTGGCCCGATATCAGGTGCTTTACTTTCATCTCAATATAGGTGGTTCTTACCGTCACTCTTTAGTGGTGTGAGTAGTCATAATCATCTCCGCACCCCCCCATGCTGAAACCGCGGCCCGTGGCAAAAAGATCGCCTGTCTTGTTGGAGGTTTGGTGCTGGTAGTGGTGCGCTTGATAATATACCGGCAAAGACTCAGGATCGGATAACTGGAAACACTTGGCGCGAAAACAAGGTGAACTGCTTATTCAATGAGGAGGGCTTTCCTCGGGGCCGGTAGATAAATCATTACACATGGCGACAGGAATCAGGATCAAATGCCCCGTCGTAGATAGTACTGGAAGGTGGGGTGATATCAGCCACAGGCTGTCGCATGAGCCCTTAGTTGGACTACTTAATAGTATGAGACTGTATCATAAATTTCTCGCACCTTTTTGAAAGCGGTCACCCATTCCCTATCCAGGTTCAACGCTGTCCTCCCTATCGGCTATCGCATCAAGTGCTCCTCTGACCCGATTCACCCACACACCCATGACTCACCTTCGAAACTAGATAATCCCCATGGTTAGGAATAGGCACCAGCCGATCGGGGCTAAGTCTTCCCCCACGAATGACACCCGTCACCTTCAACACTCCACTCTCTTCTCGTTCCATACTCTCACCTACTACCCACGGCCGCCCTGCGCACCACTTGACCTCGCCAGGACACCCATCTGCAAGGGCTCGCAAGGTATTGAGCGAGTCTGCGGGCGCGCTGAGATCGAATACTCGGCGCTGAGCTGGATCAAAATACTGTATGAATGAGACGAGGCTTATGGGAACCACTGGCCTGGCCTTGGCCTCGAGGTCTTCAGTGATCGTTGGCAGGATGGCTGCGATGGCTGTGGGGAGGCCTTGTGCTTGAAGCTTGCGGAGGAGGGTGTCACCTGCAGGGGTGGCTTCGATAGTGGGGGAGAGCAGGAGGAGCGTGTAATCTGCAGCGCGAGCTACATCTAAAGCAGCGAATTGGCGAGCGAATGGCACGGGGAGGAACTGGAGGGATGTTTTGAATCGGGATGTTCTGTATGTGTGGTTAGATCAGTGTGAAACGAAGGAATTGAAAGGACGGACTTCATGGTCCATATGTTTGTGCTCTCGTTGATACCGTAAATTTCTTCATCTATGCATCTCCCGAGGGCTTGGATGCATGCTCGAGCATCGATGTCCTCGGAAAGGGGGATGATGACGACGATGCGTGGTGCTCCGTCGGTGCCGTTGAAGATGCGTGTCGCAGCGACGAGGGAGGCGCGTTTAGTAGCTTGAGCTTGCTTTTGGGTGTTGCGCCTGTTGAGGCGAGTGCGACCTGTCTGAAGAAGAAAAAGCACGCGTGCAGATTCTGCAGAAGGACTGTAGATTAAGATTAGTGGGTAAAACCTGGGTAAAACATTGGAGAAGCGCACCTTTTGCGTTCTGCGATGTCTTTCACCGTGACGATTTTTGGCCTTCTGCTCCAATAGCTCTTCTAATTACCGTATTGGCCTGTATTGGCTGAACGCGACGTCGCAAATATGTATAGCGCCGGTCTCGACAGCTCTTCTATAGAACCCGCCGTTCAGCCTGAGTGTGTCAGCCGTGCGACGAGGCCACGTGCTGTTGCTTTCGAGAAATTCTTGGCAAGTACCCATAACACCACCATCGATGCCGTCGATATCGACCTGACTCGGTGAGCCTTCTGCCTGTTTCACTCAAATATGTACGTTTCACAGCGTGAAGTATCAGCTGAAATTGCCCATTTTTCAAAGACGATCCCGATTTGCGCGCCGACTTTAGGCTTTACGCCTGAGAAGAGCCAGGCTCTTTGACGAAGCAGAAGAAAGCTATCTCACAGCTCATGCTGCACGCGCTTTAATACGTCTCTAGATGGCAAGCCTGTCCGCCGTCGCACTGACCCCCAACCTCCCATCGAGCTCTCTGCCCCTCAAAAACGCAAGCGTAAGGCCAACGAACGTGACACTGTCTCCACCGCACCCAAAGCTTCTTCCAAGGTGACTCCCTGACTCCCAAAAGACAGATAGCTCACTGACCTATCCAAGCCACCCCTCCCTCCCTCATCCCACCAGACGATACACATTTCTTTGACTGCGTCAAGCGTGCGTTGGGGAACCGAGACACCTATAACGAGTTTTTGAAGCTCGTGAATCTCTTCACCTAAGAGCTTATCAATACTACACGCCTCGTTCGTGAAGCACGGAATTTCCTTGGAAATGCAGAGTTGATGCGCCAGTTTAGGGAGATTCTTTGGTGGGACAACAGGCGCGAGAGGGAGCGGTGGATGTTGGAGGAGAGTCATCATCAGCAGACTTGGGCAAGGGTGCAAGGCCAGGGTGGTCCTATGATCGTTCCAATTCGCCCGGGCAGAGTAAATGCAGGGCTCCAGCAAGGAGGCTACCACCGAATGCCAACTAACGTGCATCCTCCATCCATCCATCCAAGTATCTCATACTAACCACCACACAGGTAGCCATCGTCACCTACGCAGGACGCGACAAGATGTTCAGCGCGGCTGGTCATCCGAAAACTCAGGTTTCATAAAAACATTTATGGAAAAGTCTTCCATCGCTCCGAAGAAGAACGCCACGAGTACCATTTCCACGTTGAAGCAGCCACGCGCACTATCACCATGCTCTTGTTCTCTCGTGAAAGGTCAACGTAGCTTGTTGTATGGCAAATTGCCTAGTACGAAGTCGGCCCAGGAAGGTATTATCTATTACCCTTGTAGACATATCTGTAAGTCTGCCAGGGACCCCTACCTGCACCTGTCTTCGCGTTTCTGACCACACAGCAACTGTAGCTTGCGACCGGTCACTGATAGGTACCGATGCTGACTACTGAGGGGACTCTGGCCAGACATCGATTCATTTCCACCTGAAGACTTTTTGGTCCGTAGTTCTTGAAGTAATGATGACCTCCAAGAATACAAGAATCTGCCTACAAATGGCCTCGAAGGGCAAAGTAGTCGTTTTGATGCATTACCCTGTGGCAAAGCCGATATCCAATCGCTGTCAACCACACAAGCCGAACAGTCCTGCATATCCCCGACAGGACAACTGTTATCATGTATCTACCTGGACCCGACCTGGACCCTGAGAGACCCTACGTGTTCTTCTACTTATGAACGCATTCAATCGCCGTCAAGGTTTTGCTGACGTCTTGTCAATGATGTAATGTACCTCCCACCGTGAGGCGCTTTTGCAGGGTCAAGATTATATCAATCTGGTGCATACTAGCATTTTACCCCCACCTACTTCCATGTCAATGAAGTCCGCAATCCACGATACGTCCACGACGAACAAGAAATCAGATGATCTGGAAGACCTAGTAGGACATATGTCATCATCTAATTCCCAAACAGCTTGTTCAGAATCTGGTCTTCCGGATGGCGGGTTTCGGGCATGGGGGACTGCTTTTGGGTGGTAAGTCATGTCTCAAATGATACCCATACGCTTGTGTCTAACAATCACAACGTTGCCTAGTTTCCTCATGCAGTTTTGTGGTTTTGGGTTGGTTTTAACTTCGTTCGTTCGAGACGTATCATTCAATAGTACTTGGACAGATACATATCGTCTTTCGGGGTCTATCAAGGTACGCAGCAGTCGCATCACTGTATCTTAAGTTGATGAACGGTTTTGAAAGATTATTACACACGAATTTATCTGGCTAACTATCCACCATCTACAATATCGTGAGTGAATCTGCTTTATACTGCAATTCTTGATCTCAGTCAGTGTTAGATGGATTGGTGCATTGACCGCATTCCTCGCAGTCAATGTGACGTTGATTTCAGGTCCGCTGTACGACCGAGGGTGGTTGTAAGTTGCCTTATCTTATATTCGGTTGTTCATTTCTGCACGGATTACCGATAGCTATCGATTGATGATTGTGGGTTCGCTGCTCCAATCAATATCCTTGTTCGCTTTATCCTTCGCAAAGCCTGGTCAGTTTTACTTGGTGAGCAGCCCGACCAATCTCGTCATCGATGTGCTTCCTATACGTTGTGATCAGGCTTTTATGGTTCAGGGTGTCCTTGCTGGGATTGGGATGGGCCTGACATACGCTCCCAGTATCGCGGTTGTCTCTCAGCACTTCTCCAAAAAACGCACATTGGTGATGTCTCTCGTCACATCTGGCACACCACTTGGTTCCATGGTTCATCCGATCATGCTGAATCGCCTCTTGAACGGCACTGTTGGCTTTGCAAGAGGCGTTCGCGCCAGTGCGGGTTTTGTCAGTGCTCTGTTACTGATTGCCTGTTTATTCATGCGTACAAGAGGACTGCCGGTACCAACTGTTGGTTATACTGCAGTGGTGCGAAAATGCTCTCGTGAGGTTCTCTTCATCCTCATGACCATCGGGTATGTTATATTCCAAAGGATTCGATCTTGAGGGCTGATCATGCCTAGGTCAACACTATTTCAAATCGGGTTTTTCTTCCCTCTGTTTTACTTGCAACTGGACTCCGCCAAACATGATATTGACATCAATTTCTCGTTCTATTCCGTGCGCCCAGGATTATTCTCTTTGTTGTTAATTCTTAACTCGCCTCAGCTTGTAATACTAAATGCAGCCTGTTTTATCGGACGCTGCACGGCAGGAATAATTGCAACATATATTGGGGTGTTGAACTTCATGATCGCATCCACTGTTGCATGCAGTGCCGTCATTATTTCCATGATAACTCTGAGTGATGTAGCCAGTGTGGTTGCGATAGGACTTCTGTATGGCTACTTTTCTGGAATTTGTATGTGTAACACTGCAGCGTCTGTAATTCCTGGCACTGACTCCTTTCCAAGTCACTGCACTGTGGGTCCCATTGGTGACCGTGTTCACGCCCGATTTGTCTGAGCTAGGGTTCGCTTTTCTTACCTTTGCATTCTGGCGAGGTTGACCCTCATATACAGAGCACGAATGGGTATATGTTTTGCCTTCACTGGTATGTATCATCCAACTCTGTCTCAAAACTCCTGACAGTGCGTGAATGGCTAGCATTTAGTGGATTAGTCAGTGAGTAGTCACTTTCCGGTCTTCACCTGCCATTGACATTCTCAGGCGGCCCAATATCAGGCGCTTTGCTCGGTTCTCAATATAGGTGGTGGATACCGTCACTTGTCAGTGGGGTGAGCAGATCGTATTTTTCCTGCACTTGCGCAACTCCCATGTTAAATTTGCATCCAGATTATCTCCCTCGTCGGAAGTTCGATGTTCGTGGTGATGCGCCTGATGTTATACCGCCGAGAAAGAAAAGGAAACCATCCATAACTGGTGGGGACACATGAATCAGTTGTTCCGTTGAATTCTAATGAGGCCAGTGTTCACTACTCGCTGGAAGTATGCATGCAATATGTGTATTGAATAAGTATGCAGAAGTACAAGGATTCTTGGACTGATCTATGCCGTAGCAGCGTGCGGGCACCAATCATTGGCTTCCAACTGAACGAACAACAGCGGAGATTTCATTCATAAGATCTACTCTACAGTGTCCACGACCATTGCATCGTGTACCGCTGGCAAATTCTGATCTCGAACAATCTTTCGCACTCAGACGGAGATCACCACGACAGGGTCAGGCGGTTAGGAGGAACAGCGAGCAATGAAGCCGAATATCACGCACCATACTTGGACCAATAACTTAACTTTTGCTTCCTTAGGTAAGTTGTCGATGTTTACCCGTACTGGAAGTGCGGCCTATCATCCCGTATGCGTAATAGTACAGACATAGATGCAGGGCCACTGATCTAGGTTCGCATACAGTGAGCGTTTCGGGAGTAATCGGGATGTTACATACGGCAAGTAAGTGGGCTATATCCAACACCATTTTCATTTGAATTGTAGTTTTTTTGGTCATATCCTGTCGATATGCTTGCAGGGTTCCAATTTGTTTTCTTATTAGTCTTTTGCATGCAAACTCGTGGATTTCTGATCTCTTACCAATCACGACTAGAAAAACTCAGCGATTTCCTGATGCACCTGATGCATAACGCATTACTTACCTGCCATTTCCTTCGGTAATGGCTATGGTAGCTGAACTTCGCGATGAACTCACGACGAACGAGAAGTTAGATGTCCCAGAAGAGCTGGGATGCAAACAGTCTTCTGACTCCCCAGCACTGCGGAGGGAATCTGACCCTCCGGATGGCGGGCGTGTGGCATGGGCAACCGCTCTTGGATCGTAAGATTTTCTCGTATCCACAAGTTGTATGTCTCATATTTGCCGTGATTCTTAGTTTTCTGATACAAATCTGTGGCTATGGGTCGGTCCCAAGTCTGTCCCACCGAGACATCAGTTGATAGTTCTCAAACAGATATTTGACCTCTTTTGGAGTTTACCAAGGTAAGTGCACAGTAGTGGCATGATCGGTTGTGTACGTGGTTGTCAGTTGACAATTGAACTTGGTAGATTTTTACACGCGAATTTATCTAACCAACCAACCACCGTCTACGATATCGTAAGTGAATGTAGTTTTACTCTGACATTTGTGATCTTGATCAGCGTCAGATGGATCGGTTCATTGAACTCATTCCTCATAGCCAGTAGCACCTTGATCTCTGGTCTGATGTACGACAGAGGGTGGTTGTAAGTCTCGATGCGTCCATAGTTGGTTGTGCATCATGCTAATTGACGATAGCTATCATATAATGATAGTGGGATCGTTGCTCCAATCACTGTCCTTGTTCGCGTTATCTTTCGCCAAGCCTGGTCAATTCTACATGGTGAGCAGCCCCGCAAATCTCATTGATGTGCTACCTATGTTGGTGACTAGATTTTTCTACTTCAAGGCGTCCTTTCTGGGGTTGGGATGGGCCTGACGTTTGGTCCCTCCATGGCGGTTCTCTCCCAGCACTTCTCCAAGAGACGTACATTGGTGATGACTCTCGTCGCGTCCGGTTCACCAATGGGTGCCATCATTCATCCGATCATGCTGAACCACCTTTTGAATGGCCCTGTTGGCTTTGCGGGAGGTGTCCGTGCCAGTGCGGGTCTCGTTAGTGCCCTATTGTTAATCGCCTGCTTATCCATGCGCACAAGAGCGCCGTCGACGCCAATGGCCAGTGTCAGCTATAGTGCGGTGGCACGAAAATGCTCTCGCGAGGTCCCCTTCATCCTCACGACCGTCGGGTAAGTTCTTTTTGGCACTCGCATAAACTAACTCGAAGTGTTTAGAACTGATTACTCCTAGGATCATGCTATGTCAGATCGGCTTTTACTATCCACTATTTTACCTACAACTGGACTCTATCAAACACGGGATTGACGCCCATTTCTCGTTCTACTCCGTACGTTGAATATTCTCTCCTTTTGCTGTTGACTCTCAACCTGATTTAGCTTGTGATCCTGAATGCTGCCTGTGCTGTTGGACGTTGCACAGCAGGAATAATTGCCGCGTATACGGGATTATTGAATTTGACAATTGCATTCACTGCTGCGAGCGGCATTGTTACCATATCCATGATAGCTCTGAGTGACATATCCAGCGTGGTCGTGATAGCTGTTGCATATGGCTATGTTTCCGGAGTTTGTATGTTTCCCATTGCCTCTGCTGTGGTTTCTGGTGCTAACGATCCCAGATGATGCGGCCTTGGTCCCGCTGGTGACCGTATTAACGCCTGACTTGTCGGAGCTTGGGTTAGTTTCTTTTATTACACATTGTTTAGCCAATCATATTGATCCCCTTATGCAGAGCGCGCATGGGCATATGCTTTGTTTTCACCGGTGTGTATCAACCAGTTCTGAGTCAGAACTTCTGATTTTGATCAACTGCGATTTTAGCACTTGACGGATTGCTCAGTGAGTATTTTTTCAGTCTTTAATTCCTATCGAACCAACATCTTCAGGTGGTCCGATATCAGGCGCTTTGCTTTCATCGCAATATAGGTGGTTGATACCATCGCTCTTCAGCGGGGTGAGTAGTTGTCATTGTTCTCACGCTTCCTCATGCTGAAATTGTGTGGTGTGGCGATAAGATTATCTGTCTTATTGGGTCTTTGGTGTTTGTGGTAATGCGCTTGATGATATACGGGACCGGAAACCGCCCATAGTAGCTTGGTGTGCCCACGAGGTGAACTTGTTCTGCGAGGAGAGCTTTCCTCGGGCCCTATACATACAAAAACAAGACTGGTACCGAACGAGGGACAGCACTATCTTGTGCACGATAGACGTAAATGATTGAAAGCATGTGCAGACATAGATGCATATTTTCGGGCCCACCGATCTACTTATAAGTCCAATCAACCCCTATATCAGTATGCATCAATCTCAGTTATCTTCAATCTTGTCTAATCCGCAGTCGGGCTTGGGATTCTGTGGTTTAACATTAGCCAGCTGACCGATAATAACTTTTACCTTTAAAAAGCATAGGAACGGTTTGCATACTACACCAATGGGAACACTGTTCTCAAGGAACGCTTTAACTGTCATTCGCCCGGTAAGTTACGTCACTCGATTTAGTGTTGTTGTTGCTGAACGACGCTATTCCTTGTTAAGCACCATCCAAACACTGGCAACTGCAGCAGCTCAGCGCTCAGCTCTGGAACGGCCACCCTTTCAAGAACATGTTATTCATAGACTAACGGAAGGAGTTCCGAAGAGTCAAGTTCATCTTCTGGAATCGGGCCCAATTTATCAATTCCGGACGGGAAAAACTCTTTGATCACGAATTCCATCATCATCATCATCGAATGATTGACTCGCGATTCTTATGCTACTGGCGACTGGCCGGAGCTCCTGATGCGTGTGTTGAACGCAAGCGCATATATCGATCAATGTTGATAGAGTGGGAAGACCTCGCGTTGTTCCGCCCTTGATTCGGAGGAACCGTGTTGACTTGAACTCGGGTGTTTCAGATTATATCGGTGGTGCGTTTATCATGATGATGATGATGGATAATGTAGATCTTTCTATAGGTTTCGCTCTTCAAGTTCTGCTCCCCTCATATCCTTGCCTTGCGCTTTCATAGCATAGCACGAGCTGAGTGAAAAAGTGTCTCCAGGGGGGAGTTTCATCGATCGAGCATGCTTGCTATATCAACGCATTGTCTTTTTTTACAGGGACAGAAGCACCCACTGGCAGGTGTACTTCCCAGGTCCGGCCCTTGACTCGTCCTTTTAAGCCATCGCCCATGGTGTTTTTGGCTCGTGGGTCTGTAGGTGAGATCCAACGTGTTATCGTTATCCTGCATGCATACCGTTATCGATCTCGCCACCTCGTCAGCACAGCAACAGCAACATCATCAGTACTAGGCCACTAGTCAACCAAACACAAACCCCACCAATTGCAATCGACCAACACAAATGCCAGCACATCCATCGATCCACCCAAATTCCAGGATCAGACCACCAACGAAAAAAAAAAAAAAGACGATCGGACGAAGCCCAGGCTAGGCTAGGCACCCCCACAACCCGAAACTCACAACCCGAAACCCAAAACACACATCTACTCGCATGTCAAAATCGATCCTAGAACTCGTGCTCGCCAGAACTGCGCCAGGTGATCACCACTGGCACCCCCGTGCCATGCCAATGGTCAGCTGGCCGAGGACGTACGTACACGTTCGAGTCACGCCCTCCGCTTGGATCGTGTATAAAAGGGCGAGGACTTGGTACTCGTTGATAGTCGTTGTGTATTTTATCCGGTTTTGGTGCATTCACCACTTTTGCTCATGCTCGCCACACCGCACCTTCCTCAAATTCAAAACACCCACCCACCCACTTTAATCTCAAACACCACCCACCCACCTCACACAAAGACGTACGAAACCCTTTTTATTGCTATCGATACGTCGCAGACAATGCCAGTAGATAAAAAAAACGATAGAAAAATACTCTTGCCTCGGCCTTCAAGTTGGCTTTATATTCGAATATGAGGAAAGAAGAGATGAAGAAAAAAAAGGTGTTGGTACATTTTTTTTTTGGTTCGGATGGTGCCGTGTACGTGATATGACACCAGTGATAGTGGCCGAGCGTCCACTTATTGAAGTGGGGTGGTGGGCGTGTCCACTGATTGGAATGGGTGGGAAAGGAAAGTGATGGGTGGGTAGAGGGAAGGAGGAGTGTGGAATAACGCCAGCATCGACTCCAACCCTGACAAAGTCACAATGCAGATATCAATAACGTCGGGCCGTGCAGCCGCAAGCGACAAGCGCCGTTCGAGGTAGGAATTCCGTCAAGACCCAGGGGTGAAAACTTGAACAGGCGGTGGGTGAAGGTAGAAGCACCGTCGACGTCGACGTCGACGTCTCGAGTCAAAAAAACTGACGAAAAAAGAGAGAACCCAATAAGGAGAGAAATAACACAGGAAAACCATGAATGATACAGTGCATGAAGGGCAGGAGTGATAAAACGAGAGTTCAAACGGGGGGAAAACACATGGGCATGAAGGGACGTGAGCAGAGCATGGGCGTGAAACGTGATAGGGGGCGATGTGCTAGAACGGATGGATGGATGGATGGGTCTAACGTCATATCTCCATATCCCTCTCCCCCTCCTCCCTAATCTTCCCACCCCCATCCTCCTTCCTAGCTCTCACCCTTCCCCGTCCCCTCTCCTCATCCTCCCCCCCAAGCCTCTCCTCAACATCCATCTCCATCTCCCACTTCTTCTCCGATTCCCATGATGATTGGGATTGTGCTAGGGATGTTTGGGAAGATGCTAGAGATAAACGAGATGAATCTGTCGAGTTGGAATTGGAAGCAGAGCGCGAAGAGCTCGAAGGGAGAGGCGTCCCCCGTATCGCTGCTAATTCCCGCTCCAGCGCTCGGTTCCGCTCTTCAAGATCTCGGCCGCGTGAAGCTTGTACGCTTACGAGCTGTTGCAGATAACGAATGTATTCCACAGACTGAAGTGACGTATTTAAAAAGGGTCGCAAAAAACAAAGATGGAGACACACCTTTCTTAAGATCATCCCCTTGTTCGCCTTGATCATTTGCGGCTCGGAGCCATTTGCGGTTGTGATCCCGTTGGTAGGGATACCGCCGTTCACACCGCCATTCCCGCCCCGGCCTACACAATCAAGATCTGCCTTGCACCCCAAAAAAACAACTCACCATCATCACCATCTTCACTTGGATCCTTCTTCAAGCCCCCTCCAAGAGGGGTGCCTGGTACCCCATTTTCTGGTACGTCCGGGAGCCCTTCATCAGAGTTTGATGCGTCTGGGAGGAGGGGCAATGAGAAGAGATCATTATTTTCGATTGTGGGTGATGTTGCGCTTTGGAGTGTTGGGGATGTTGGAGCTATAAGAGGGGCTTTACAATATCGTTAGATCATTAGAAAAGAAAAAAGATCCGAAGATCGATCAAAAAAAAACGGTTTCCCAAAGGGAGAAACCGAGATCCGAAAAGAAGGGGGAACGCACCATCACATTCAAACAACACACCAGGAATCAACCCCGCCAATTCCCCGATTCGTTCATTGATATTATCCCTCCGCCTCCGTTCGACAGCATTATGGCTCTCCCGTCTTCTTCGTCTTTTTTCAGAGAGGCCATCGCCGTCTGTGTGTTTTCCTTTGATGGGCGCAGGCCCTGGGGGAGAAGCAGCGCCGCTCGCCAGCATGCCCAAAGTAGACACCTCACTCGGACTAATTCCCATACTAGGCGTCCCAGTCCGTCCATGTCCATTAAAACTACCATACCCCACAGCCACGCCCGCTTGAGAAGCATACGAATTCGAACCGGGGTATGGAGTATTACTAGCAGCCGCATTATATCCCTGGAACCCGCCAAAAGAGTGGGAGAGACTGTCGGGTGTGGGAAGCGAGTATTCGCCTTGGTTGGAGGGGACGAAGAAGCCGCCCATTGTGGAGCCGCCGCCGCGTCCTGGGATGACGATGGCGTGCGGGCGGGGAGGAGGAGGGCGGGGATGTGTTTGTGTTTGAGCTTATGCTGTTCGCGCGGCGATCGCGCCGGGATGTACGTGTGGGGCCTAGACTTGGGGGGCGTGAACGGCTTCTACTGCGCTGAATTTGGGTTGTGTGGGGATGGGGTGTGGCGGTATGTGAAATGGGAGGAGGGATCTGGGTGGGGTTCGTAGCGTAAGCTGCTGTTTAGGGCTGGGAGTGTGCTGTTGAAGTGGGGGAGATCGGCGGGGTGAGGTTGGGGTTGGGTGTTTGGGAAGATGTCGGTTGAGGAGGGGGGGCGGTAGTGGGTTGCTGGGGCGCTGATGTCGAAGATGTTGTGGCGGTAGGGGTCGGCGTCGTAGGTGCTGCGCTCGTGTGATGGGTGGTGGGGGTGTGCGTCGATGAGCGTTGCGAGATCGTCTGAAAAGTCGATCGTGTTTGGTGTTGTGGGTTGATGATGGGAGTGAGCTTGAGCAGCACTTGGAAACTTGCGAAAAGAGTCTGGAAGAAAAGAGAGATTTGGCGGCATGAATAGGTTTGTTGGGGATGTTGGTGGAGGGGAGGTGGGTGTTTCAGACGGTGAAGAAGCTGTGTGTGGTGGAGAAGGGAGTTGGAAGCCTTCTTGTCTTACTGTTGTGGTATAGCTGGACATGAGGGAAGTGATGAGGATATGTGATGTGGCTAATACATCACTTTATTATCACTTGAAACTTATTCTCGCTCAATCCGGGGTCTCGGTCCGAGTATGGGAACAGGCACGATGTTATTAAAACAAATAAGAGTAAACAGTTCTTATTACATCATCGCTCTCAGGCCGTCCAAGTTCCTACTACCACCGAATCCTCATAGCCTCGGCACCGCGATACACAAAGTCACTCCCGCGACTGTCCACGATCGCCACCCAATGCAGCACCACTTGCATGCGTACTCCTTGATAGCGACCACTATTTCACTTGACAGAACTAAGTCACAGCTCTGACAGGTAATCCAGACCCTTTACTACCCTAGGCAACAATCGGTACGGAGCTAAATCAGTCTTACGTGCGAGCGCGAATGCCACCCAACGAACAAAGTTCCTCACCCTCAATATTATCTGATCGAAAGGTCGGATAGAAGACCTACTTGCCAGATCAGGAAACAACAGCTATAGCGAGGCACTTGTGGGCCCCCTTTTTATTTGAATCGCCAGCCGACACCACCACTAATTAAATCGTGCTTACAGGCGCGGCTCGGTCCAGAGTCTAACTTTGTTTTTGGTATAAAGTTTATGTCGTATCAACTATAGATTGAAAAGTTTTATCTCATCGTCATGGATGACGACTGGGTAGGCGTTGCGGTCGGCGGTGGTGTTCGATTAATTCATTATAACTCCAAAACGTTAGTACAGGTCGTTAACCGACGAGACGGTAGCTACATGTATACGTTTAGATAAGCTGGAAACGGAAAGTGTTAATCCGATTAATGCGCATAGGAGAAGTGGTCTAGGAGCATGTGGAGTGCGCTGATCTGGATCACCACCGCCAGCGCTATCAACTGTATTGGCCAAACAAGAATAGCAAGCAGGCGGCAGGCGGGAGAATGCCGTGCATTGATAGACGGACAAGACGGACCGTTCAAGAATCGAAGAACGACTGGGAAAGACTTGGCGAATGAAAGTGACCGATTTTGATATGTGAGTTGGATGAGTGGGCTAGACTTGGTGCGGGGTGGGCCCGCGGGTGTAAGTTGTGTGCCAAGATTAGGTGATAAGATCGTTGGGCTTATCTTGTTCAATGTTATGACGCGCGCTCGCGGGCTAGTGTTCAACCATCCGACATGTTTTTAGTAACCAATTGACAGATCATGGAATGTATTGATCAAGTCTTAAGAGGTTTCCCACCCACTGGCGTTCCGTTTCCTTTACTACCACCAAGCTCGAGGCACAATCTGTTTGAATGGTAAGCGATCCAACAAGCGAAACTTACACAGAATAAAGTATACGACCCTGAAAACGTGCTGCTACGAGGTCAAGCCAAGCCTATCCGAGTAAAACCGACCACAGGAGGCAAGTCGACGGCAATAAGGCGGAATGTAAAAGTAGAGGACCGCGGACGACTAGCGGAGGTGTATGAAGGGCGTCAGGAAAATGGAATCGGCAAGGTAAAGAAGTTGTTGGGTGTTGACAGAACAGCATGGTAGTGGGAAACAACCACCCGGCCCGTTACACTTGAGTTTAATGAACTCGGTCCTTGGTGCCGGTCAATGGGAATACCATCCAGAATAACTCCAGTTAAGTGTCGATGAGGAGAGCAGACACAGTTAGTACGGTCGCGGCGCCCTCAGATACACCACAGGGCCCTCCGTCATGTTCGTGCTTGAAACGTTGGCGCAATAATGACAAGTCATCTAGGTTTCTCCGACGAATAACCGCCGGTTAACAAACAGTTTCCCGTACCTCATCCATAAATATTGCTCACTTTTTGTCTTTTCCTTGGCCACTCTTGCAAAGCAAGGCTGCGCTAGCTTCCATAAAGTTCCAGTACGGCAATCCGCGAACCATGGAGCGCAGAGGTTTGACAAGACCCGCAACCTATGCTCCGGCCCAAAATTGCGCTCCCCATTCCAGAAGTGAACTGGGCCTGCCCTATTCAGTTATCCTCTTGACAACGGTTTATATGACGGTCCGAACTACTAGCGGCGTAAATTTTCATCTACCTGTGATACGAATGGATCGGTCAGTACTATGTTCCTAGTTCACATGTACAGCGTTGTTCAACAGACATACATACCGAAAAACGAGATCTTATTCATGATGAAAGATTGTCATTCAAATAATTGATTGGAACGACAATCGTACAGCACGGATAATGACTCGTGCTCTTTTTCTCTCGGTGTTCTTTCTTGTCGACGACTCATGAGGCTATTCCTATACCCTCCTTCGGTGAGTATATCATGAGCCGACCTGCAAGTGCAAGTGCATGCCTATATCCAAGGTCGAACCAATACTAGTAGGCCTGTAGGATTCTCGATTACAAAGATTGTCAGAAGCAACAATCAAGAGGCGAATTGAATTGATGGCGGCCAGGTTGCGGCTCGAAAATATAAAAAGCGAAGATAATGCCAAAATTGGAGTTATCCCACCTCTTCAAGTTTGACAGGTTTGCCGAGGACGATACTCCATGGATCTAGAGTATAGAACGTTGGAGGATTGGGGCCGTACGTAGGTACGGGCGAACCACCAACCAGGGTCTCGACTCTTCATCTTCACCCATTCATTCCAATCGGAGCCAAAGAACCATCCATAGAAAATTCGAATGCGGGGTAATTTGTTGTTGTCTGATGCCGGCTAAGCGGCCCGTAACATCCTTGGCAACCTATCATTTTGTATCGCCCCCCGAGGACTCTGGGGAATTGCAAATTTTGTTAAAAAGGTCCGGAAAACTTACCGGCTTACTGATTTCCTGTAACTTCGGATGGGAAGAGGGTGTGGGCTGGTAGAGCGTACGTACCCGTCGTACACTGGTTTGGTCTAGTGAACGACAAACGGAGGCCTGTCTTTTCGGAAGGATGGTGTGTTCTTAATGTGACGTTAGCTTTTGTCTGCTGAGCACCGTGACACAGAGAGGCAACCTGATCTCACACCAAAGTCTGAAGCTGAAGCTGAAGACTCGAGGGGAAAAAACTGTCACTCTCCAACACCACCAACACAACCCACCTACTTATACCCCCAAACAACGCCTCCCAAAAGCCAATCCCACCTGACACGATCCCCGATCCAAATTGTCACAAAGGTCAATCACCTGGTCCGCTTCTAGCCTCCACGAAGACCGTTTCGTGTGTCTGCTGATGGCGCGATATCATACACGCGCTTGATCGCTGATGTGGGCCCTGCTAGTTCTGGCCATGCGTTGGAACGATAAACGTTTGAACGTGGTCAGATGACGGAATCTGAGTCACCTGCATGTTCGAATTGGTCTAGTGAACGACAGCCCTGGGCTTCGTCTGTCTTCAAAAGGGTGGTGTGTCCCCCCAAATGCAACGTTAAGCTTGTCTGCTGAGCACCGTAACACAGACAGGCAACAACTTGATCTCGCACCAAAGTCTGAAGACTGAGTACTGAAGATTCGAGGGGGAAAACACAAAGACTCTCCAACACCACCACCCCAACCCACCTACTTATACCCCCCATCCCACCCCAAACAACGCCTCCCAAAGCCAGCTGACACGATCGCCCATCATCAAAAAAAAGCCAATAGTCAATCACCTGGTCCGCTTCTAGCCTCTTAGCGTGTCTGCTGATGGCGCGATGTCATACGCGTGCTTGATCGCTGATGTGGGCCCTGTTTCTAGCCATGGGTTGGAACGATCAACGTTTAAACGTGGTCAGATGACGGAATTTGGGTCACCTGGGTCGTTAAAGTTGTGTTCAGCTGACTCGGCCCCTGGACACGTGAGGTCTTTTCCGTTTTGTACGAGAGCAAGGACTTAAGACAGCCGTTCTAGCTATTTTGTATCAATCCTCGAGTCTTTGAGAGGCGATTGACGTGGACACTCGATGGGGACTGGGACTGTTGGAGTTTTGCATCGTATATGTTATGCGTAGCTTTTTGCACATATCCATGCAAGGCGTCTGTTTCATCATTATCATTCTAGGCGCGTTTCGGCATCGATTCATACTCCATGAAATGAAACGGACCAGACGCGTCACGCAATGGAGGGTAGTCTCACCCCGATCACTGGAGTACTAGCAGGCGGGCGCTGCATAAGCAGGCCAATTCTAAATATGACATGTGCTTTCCGCAGTCCATTTTGACACCCTGTGCATTGGCGGTGTAAAGCGGTAAAATGGAAAAGAAAAAACCGAGGAGTGTTATTGTGCTTGTGCCTATGATTATGTGGTTCCCCTTGAGAGACAATTGAAACGTAGCTGCGGAAACATCAATAACAACGTGTTCCTCTTTTCCACAGCGTGGTGGATCTGAGATATCGATATCGATATTGCAAAGGGGGATAACTTGGCGCCTGTTCTGCATTTCTCCAGGATACACCGTTGGTGATGTCGCGTCTGGTACGCAAGCGCTCCAGCGTGATGCGAGGATGTCGCCATCTGGGTGGGGTTTAAGTTCAGAAAACGCCCAGGACCAGGACCCCTGGTAAACCCCACCCTACCAAGGACTGCCTCCGTCAAGGCGCTTCTGGTGATGTCGCATCTGGTACGCAAGCGCTCCAGCTCGCTCCGTGATGTGAGGATATCGTCATCTACATAGGGTGGGGTTTAAATTCTCTCAAGTTCAGAAAACGCATAGGACCGGGACCCCTGGTAATCTCCACCCTACCAAGGACTGCTTCAAGGCGCTTGGGCTCCATAGCCCCCAAGCCCTGGTGATTCCCACCTCCAGACTGGGTAACAGACTGCCCCCAGGGGGGTCTTGGACCTCGGAGCCCCACCCCACCCCACCCCTCCCACGTAATTTTGTTACATGTCAGGTGCTGAGCGCTGAACCGCAGTACATACATCTGTTGCGAACGTTTGAATGTCACTTAAAATGATGCCTTGATAAATTTAAATTTAAATTCCGATGGGGGTTGGAATGGCAGGTGACAGGGTACTTACCTTGCTTGCTTGCTGGTGTTCCACCATCTCCACCATTTCTCGTTGTTTCACTTGGGATATGGTGGTATAGCCTTGAGATCAGGCTATTCGCGACGTCGATGGACCATCACGACGGACCTCTCTCATCATCGTCCTCGATTTTACAGCCTGCAAGCTGCCTCGTTCAACAGCCACAAGTTGCAACAAGCTCGGGAGTCCAACAGATAGATCTTGATAATTTCAAAGCCTCGATGGAGCATGCAGGTGTGCATGGGTGGTATTTCTTGATATCTGTCTCAACGACTCTTGCTTAGCAGGGCGAATAAGAGAGTGGGATAGATAGAAAAGATAATTCTGGACGTACCAAACGCTTAAAACTGCGTGTTATTGTAGCCCTTCCACGCCTGAGACGCAACTGCCAGATCTATGGCTGTCTTGCGTTCAAAAAGTGGCTGCGCGAGACGGCTCTAGCAAAGGTCCATCCTGACCTTGCTGCATAGAGAGCCAGTTCGATGAGTACGGGCCTTCGTCGGCGGTCCACTCAGAAGCAAGTTGATACACTCACCAGGTTCGTGGATAAGGAATTAAAGTGGTGGGCGGACAGTTTACTAGCGAGTGGTGGGTGATTGGATTCGTGGAAGACTAAACAGGGGGGAAACTCGATGTAAGCGTGGATCGTCTGAGTTGTGGGCAATCATTCCATGCAGGCGGGGTACCGTTGTCCTGAGCAGTGCAGTACCTATCCGAGTGTCATTTTTTCTTGTTGACCGGCCGAAGAGCTGAGCAGGTCCAACACATGGAAGAGCACATGGTGTATCCTATGAGATTGTCTTTCTCGCGCGGTGAGTGCTGCTATGAACGCAGACGTCAAAACCGAAAACTCCCTCCGCCCACGTTCTACTTTCGAGTTGTTTCCCAATAACGCTCGAAGGGATTTAGATCAACACCGTATGAACAGGAAAAATTACTACAAGCAATTTTTCCTGTCACACCGTAGGCATCTTGAACCAGCTCTTGGTTTTGCTGCGAGAGTGTTGTCCAGGTAGGCCGCGTGTACATGACAAGCGAAGAATCATCGTAGCTGTGCGCGCGATGGTCGTCAATAAAAACGCACCTGCTTAGTAGTATAGCTCGCTACAGCTTTCAATTTGCAGTCATTTTCACGATTACGCCGTATCTCTTTGTTCCAATGGATTTTGATATGTTGTAGAACGTAAAGTAGATGTGAAGTTTAGTGACAGATGTGGTGGGGTGGTTGGGATTTGTGTTGTTGTATGGTTCATTTGCCGGTTTCAAACTTTGTTCAACTTGTTCGGCCCGTTCCGAGTCCGGGCCCTGGCTCAACCGAAGCTTTTGCACCTTCAAGTTCATCTCTTTCATCTTGATTGATTCTGTACTGAAAGAGACGATGTCGCGCTACCGCTCAGCGAAACTTTTCAAGACAATGGAAGCTCCAGTACGTAGTACCAGAATGGGGTATTCTGACGATTGGTTATCCCATCACTCCTGCAAGCTACTCGACATTCGTTTTTCCATTGGCACCCGATCTCTCGCCTACCACTGAATGTTGAAAACCATTTCTAAATCACACGGGCATTAATGCTGCGGCGACGAGTTAGGGTCAATAATGAAAACGGGACGAGGACCGTGTCATGATACTCTGTTATCCACGGGTGTCGAACTTCGACGCGATGAGAAAGGAACTGGCGCCGATTTGTTTATGGTGTACGTCACGAACCCACACTATGTGACTATGGGCAACATACAGTCGGAATTTGGATGGATATCAGTGCCACTCACAGGAAGTGCTTTAGCATGTCTCCCTCCTGGCTTGCGAGTTTGGACCCCTCGTTCTGAGTCTGAGTTGATTTACCACTCCCATGAATAAATTCTATGCCTTCGCATACCTCCCATGCACTTCTCACACGACGAGGCGGCTTCAGTAGGCACTACCTTGTCTGCATCTGGCGCTTCTTCGGCGCAATCGTAGCAGACTCACGCGATGACGCCTCTTGCATTTGTTGATGTAGGAACAAGTTTCTTAACACTACGCAGTGCTTGACATTGGCTGTGGTAAGCTAATCGGCGAAGGCAAAGTCAAGGTAGGATTTGTATTCATTTGTCTGAGGGCTGCGTCTGATGGTTGCGATATACCCCCAGATAAAGCAAGGTCGAGATATCAGTCACTTCGACAAAGATTGGATCACGTTTAAAGATGGTTTCGAGCTTTTAGCAGATGTTATCGTCCTAGCGTATGCTTCACCTGGTAGCTTCTCGTTGGTGTTTCTCACGCATGTTGCAGTACAAGAATGAACCCATCATGAAGACCGCGAGAGCTCTTCTTGGCAAAGAAATTACCGAAACTTCCGCCTGAGGTGTGGGATTACGCCGCTATCATCATCCCGCCCGTCCAGTTCCCGAATCTCGCACATGCATTTCCGTCTTGCTCATGTCCAGCCGCTTCGACCTACCTTCATTTTCGACACATGTTCACCGTGACCATAGCCGCCTGATATTCCCAACTGTGTATCTTTGAAAGTTTCTCAAAGTGGGGAGTCAGGACAGAGCTCACATTCAATGTTTAACTGTACTATGCCATGCGTCCGTTTGGAATGTGGATGTTCTGCAGCTTGTACATGTAAGCGTTTGACTCTAGCTTTTCCATTCGGTTCAACGACTCCTTACATAAATTTGACATGCACGGTGCGCCAATCACGACAGGTCAGACAGAAGTATTAACCTCGCAGAACCTCAGTCGGTACTTCAACTCATCCCCAGCTATACAAGTTCAAGTGATAACGTGTCTTCTCGATCGCGTGGCGACGGCCATGCAAAGGTGTGGCCCAAACCCCCTTGAGCATTGGCGCAGCACACTGCTGCGCGGTGTGGATGCCGCGTGTGTGCTGTGGTTTGTCCTTTATAACATACCAGGACCTCATATGTACTGCACCCTTTTCGTGACGTCCAGCATTTCTAATTCTCAAGTGTTAGTTTGAATCTAGCCCTCAGTGACATGTCGAGTTTCATCCCTGGCCATTTTGGTGACCACCCTCCACCCTTGGGAGAGGAGCCGAGCCACCCGGAAAGCCCCAAGAACCCGGGACAGACAAACATCGTGATCAGTGAGATGCTACAAGCCGTCAACAGTATGTGTCATCTATCTTCATTCAACACGTACTAATGTTCTTTCAAAGTAATTATGGCGACGCTTTATTTCTTCATTACTCTGCTATTTCGTTTTCAGACAGACTCTGTATCCAGATCCCGGTCGATGATACCCTCCAAGCCTTGGCTGAGGAAGTCAATCCACCCAGAACAATCTCAGGACTCGGGAGAGATACACATCACTGAAGTACCACAAGTCGTGGTTACTGGTATGTGATATCGATCTCCGTTCAGCACATATTGACGATTACCCCTAAGCCATTCGTGCAACTGATCTCACTCTTGGCCTCCGACGGATTCCCGTTGGCTTCCATATAGCAGTAAAGGCTGACGGCGCTGAATTCTGGACAAGCAACAAACCTGTACACGTAGATCAGGCTGTCATAGAATGGCACGAGCGCATACTTCTGTAAGTTGTACTTAATTTCATCTTCCCTGCAGGTATTGAGAAAGACTGTAGGCCTTGCGAGCCATCCTCAAAAGTTCTGATCAGCGTGTACGCCTCATTTGAACTGGGTCCCATGCTCTGTCCATGGAGAAGTCCTCCGCAAATTCGAGATTTCCGTTCGAGAATTGCTGAATCGCAGCGAAAATTCACATCGTCAGTGACGTCTTTTGCGATGGCACATGACGGATGTTAACGAAAATCACAGCCATAATCTTTCAGGCCCGAGCCAGGGGAGGTCGTATCCCCGTGTACTTCACTGTTCATGGCACTGGAGCAGCGACTTTCCTGATGACACGGACGTCGCAGTTCCTTGCTCCCTCACTACCGTGAGCGACCAATACAATCTGATATTCTGATGCTGAGACCTTGTAATGCGTAGCTCGCGTCCGGCAAAATGGATGCATTAACGCTAAAGACAGACGCTGGACATGGTCTTCTCGCACGATACCGCAGAAGTGCAGAACAGCAGTGATCTCGACCAATCCATAGATCACTTTGAACATGCCTTGGATATCTGCCCCATGGATCATCCTTGTCGCCCTGCAGCATTGTTCAATCTAGCTACCGCGAAGTTTCTTAATTGCCAAGCTAATGAAACATACCTCGACCTCAACATTCCTATCTCTATCTTTCAAGATGCTCTTGATCTGCGTCCTACTGGTCATCCAGACCGGCCCGTCACCCAGCTTCATCTTGCCATAGCTCTACTGTATCACTTTGCGAAACGGGGAATTGAGGCGGATCATAATGCGGCTAAAGAGTTACTGAGCGAAGTCCTCAATATCTGCCATGCCAACAGCCACATTCACAGAGCAGCTTTGCTTGCAATCGAAACATCCGCGCTGCATCCAGCTGCAAGCATCGGGGTGAATGATACTGGACAGGAGTGGCCAGCTACATCCATGCTTCCGATATCGCTGAATCAACTTGTTGATCGAGTAAAGTGGTGTTTGCAGAGAGACGATCCTCATGCCTTAGATGAAGTGATATCCCTTCATTATGATGCATTGGACAACATGCATGCTTGCCGAAGGCAATTGCTTGGTAATCTGGACGTAATGCTGGCCACTCGCTTTGAGCATCGAGGCAGCGACGAAGACTTGGATCAGGCTATCACGCTTCAGAGTGAGTCGCTGGCTTTACACCCTGTCGGTCACCCAGATCGGTCCTCGTCATTGAATAATCTTGCGAATCAACTCTTCACCCGCTTCGGTCACCGAGGCAATGCCAAAGACTTGGATCAGGCTATTGCACTTCACAGGGAAGCGCTGGCTTTGCGCCCTGTCGGTCACACACTTCGGTCCTCGTCATTGGACAATCTTGCGGTTCAATTCTCCACCCGCTTTGATCACCGAGGCAATGTCGAAGACTTGGATGAGGCTATTGCACTTCACAGGGAAGCGCTGGCTTTGTGCCCTGTCGGTCACACAGATCGGCCCATGTTATTGAACAATCTTGCCAATCGACTCTCCACCCGTTTTGATCACCGAGGGGATGCAGAAGACCTCAATGGGTCACGAGAAAACCTCCGCTGTGCCTTGACTTTGTTGACGAAACATGATCCTCGTCGATTAATGGTCCATAGATCATTAGCCACCGTCTATCTGTCGTTCCATTGCTCAGGACTTCACGTCACTGGCAGCCCAGGCGAAGATACTGAGAGTCTGAATGTTGCCATGCATCATTTCGAGGCAGCAGCAAACTTCGTGCCTGGAGGCTTGCTATTTCGCCTGCGAGCAAGTCTAAGCTGGGTTCACCATGCTGATCTACACAGACATGGTACTGAACTGGAGGCGTATGAGACTTCCATGCAACTCATGGACGCTTACATGTCCGCGACAGCTTCGATATCATCCCGTCATAGTGCCATGAAGGACTTCCCAAATACGCTTGCCGCGGATGCTGCATCATGTGCTCTTCGTAGTGGTGACGTGCGTCGTGCTGTTGAGTTGTTGGAACAAGGCAGGACTATCATATGGACCCAGATGACACGACTTCGCACCCCTCTTGACAGTCTCCAGACACACAGCGATCACGCAGCGGCCCTGGTGAAGAGATTCAGAGACCTCAGCTCCCTTCTTGATAAACCTCCTGCGATCCATGTGGATGGCTCCCCAAGTGTCGATGTAGAAGCAGCAGCAACTCGCTACAGGCGTCTAGTGGAGAACTGGGATGGAGTTGTTGAAGAGATCCGGACGATGGAGGGCTTCTCCCGCTTCCTACTCCCCCCCATGTTCGCCGATCTCCAAGAGGCAGCTCGTGATGGGCCTATAATCATGCTCATTGCAAGCAAGTCGTCTTGCGATGCTATTATTATCAAACACACCCAACCTCCGACTAGCATTCTACTCCCTACTGATTTGGAGAAACTCACCAGTTTGGTGCTCGTACTCCGAGAGGCAATTGGAAAAGACGCCGGTCCTATAGGGAACCAAATAGCGCTGATAAAAGGTTTGAGGAAGCTGTGGGTTGACGTCGTCCGCCCGGTAGCCGAAAATCTGGGTGGATTTGCCCGAAGAGGTTCTCGAATATGGTGGTGCCCAACGCTGCTCTTCAATTTCTTGCCGTTGCATGCTGCGGGCGAATACAGGGCAAATGGAGAGTCCCTTTCGCAGCAATATATTTCCTCCTACACGCCATCGCTTACCGCACTGATGAGGGCTCGCAGAAGTCATGAGAGGAGTCCGTCGGTGCCCTTTGCTGCCATTGGTCAGAATTGCCCGGCCGGTGCTCCATTCACTTTGGATTGCGTGGAGCCTGAATTGGACTTGGTGCGGAGTCTTTTACCCCCTCCCCTAACTGTTTCCTTCACGAAGATAACGAGCGTTGACGCAACGAAATCGAGGGCGCTGCATGCGCTGCAAGACAATACTTGGCTCCATTTTTCTTGTCATGGGACACAGAATTTTAACGACCCCTTCAAGTCGGCCTTTCTTATGCGCGACCAACCGCTTTCGCTCATCGATATCACCCAAATGGATCTCTCTCTCCACCAATTCGCATTTCTTTCTGCCTGTGAGACTGCAGTCGGCGACTTTGCAACGCCCGACGAAGTGATTCACCTAGCGGCTGGTTTGCGATTCGCTGGGGTTAAGAGCGTCATTGGGACATTATGGAAGGTCACCGATAGTACTGTGCAGCGCTTAGTCGAGGCATTCTACAAAAACCTGTGCGAAGATGGCAAAATGAATTCCAAGCGAGCCGCTCAAGCGCTGCACCAAGCAGTCCATTCATTGGCTCGCGACAAGGACATGCCCTTGGACCAGCGTATAGTGTTCATGCATATTGGCGCATGATCAAGTTCGTGCGTACTCCGAGCTTGCTGATTGACGCGTTAATCTGACAACTTCGCGTGTAGCATCTAGCCATGCTTATAGTCAGAATCACGTTATGCCTACCATGGAACAACGAGAGAGGTCCAATCATACAGAACCAGAGTTCTATCTATGCCAATGTTTTAATTCGCTCTACTCAATTGCCTTTTGATTCCGCCAGTTTATTCTATGTAGGCGCCACTGGACAACAAATATAAGGAGGCGACATACAAAGCACCGTTGCGTCCAGTTGTGCATTCAGTCCCATGAAATACGTAAATGAGCATGGCGAATTCTTGCTCGGCATACGTAGTACTTATACCAATATTCAATATAACCATGTAGTTGTAACTCACGGAAACCGGGATGATTGCGCTCGGTACAAAATCGACAGCTGGTTAGGAAGCACGAATGTTCATATCAGATTGTTGGTATTGTAGACCTTGCTGGCAATCTGCTAGCCGGGCCGACCACGCAGGAGGAATGTCAAAGAACAACATAAAAGCCAGCCATCTTCATACACTCTCCTTCAAGATTATCTGATCATATATCACGAGTTATAAACAATGCATTTCTCCCCTGCAATTATCGTAGCAGCTTTAACATCATCAATCTATGCCATACCCGTTGACACAGCTGGCGCTGAGAAATGTGTCATCATGTGCTTTAGCGACGGAGCATGCAAGGGATGCCCATGGGAACAATGCGTGAGTATCAGTATTTTCCTGAATTTGTGACAACCACTCACCTGCATGACAGCTTTTTATTTTTTGCACAGTAAGTCGTGTTTCTACTTTCACATGGGTACAGTACTGCCATTGTGACTGACACGTGAGTTACCAGTAATTGTAGAGTTGATCAACGCGTATCAAAATAACTTACAGCTTTTGGAGTTGAGATTTGTGCTGCCGCATGGTTCGTTTCAAACCTTGTTAACCGAGACTTTTATACCTTTCAAAAATTGATTCTGCAATGAATGGGACGATATTACGCTGCCGCTCAGCGTAACTTTTCAAGTTGTGGACAGTGGAAGCTCCAGCAAGCAGTACTCAAATGGGGTAGACTGGCGATTGGTGTTTCGGAATATCCGCGTCACTCCTGCAAGCTACTCGGCACTAATACTTTATAGCTGGTCCTTCGCGCGGCACCAGGAGTTGCACCCTGGACACCGTTCCAGCCACTTGGAATCCTGATACTCGAGGCATGGGAGACATAGCACTTCCTTTAGATGCGTGATGCACCGCATGAGCAGGGGTTCAGAAGATCCACGGCAATCACGCGACTCGCACAACGCAACCTGACAGCTGTTGCAGCGGATAAGAAAGGAGGCGCATATAGAGCCATTCCAGAAGGCTGGTGGTAATCTGGTGTTTGTACCACTGTGAAACACGTGGATGGTATCTCTACCGCAGTCAATACTAGTAAAAGCACACAAATCAGCACTTACCTCCACTTGCAGCTGTTTCCATGTCCAAGTACAAAGTAAGTCTCCGTCATTGTGTCCCACTGGTAAGAGCATAAATGAAACCATGCGAGGGCAAACTCACATATGTCCATGACAAACGGCGTAAGCCCGCCAGGGACAGGAATGCAGATATTACGCGGAACACGACAGAAACATGAATGACGAGGCTTGATAGGTCTGGATTTTCTGGAAATGTCTTCGAGAAGGCATATTCGATTGTGGGGGATCTTGTGATGGGTACAATATGTGTTAGGCATGCAAAGCAGGCCTGTGCATAGACGGTAGGAGCTGGACAAGCAAGTTACATCGTCACATGCTGTGACTTGCAGTCACTCTCAATTCACCGTCGACTCCCTTCAAGTTCGTCATGTTTACTGGCAGTGACCCCACCATCCCCGGGCCCCTAGTAGACTGGGGTTTCCGACTCCAAATACGCCACAATTAGCACCTTCAAGTTCTGATCATGTTGGACTTCCTGCTACCAGGCTAAACATACTCGCACATCTCACAATGCAGTTTTTCTTTCAAAGTTTATGACCCTCCAATCACCCTCCGGCGCCGGGTCTGATCGCCAAAGCCAGCAGTACTGGTTTGTAGCACGAGCACAGTCATCACATGCATCACAGTTCGTCTTGATCAGAACCTATTCTGTGTTTCGTCGAGCCGCAGATCATGCCAACTCACATGTGACCAAATTAGAACCCTGTATACCACGCGCTCTCGCAAAGTAAGAATTCATAAGCGCTTAGTCGTGATACAGAATTTCTTGCGACCCATTCCAGCACACCTGAACCAACTTAATAAAACACCATGGTCAAGTCATCAATTGGTGGGAAAGCACTGGTCAAGTGGGTGGTCTATTGCAAGACCAACTGATAGCTGATAAGCTATTTACGCCATAGCCTTCTGTTGCATATATCACGCGGCGAGTTCTCTTAGTCATTTGGAGCTCTTTAAGGACAGTGATTTCATTTATATGTCAACACCTGCGCCATATCCACGTTCACTATCTCCTGCTGTACCGACATGGCTTTACAGGACCTTTCTGCAATCGCCGGTGACTGGCTCAAAAGCCTAGAAATTGCATCGTCTACCGGAGACACTACATCATTTGTGAGCCATTTCCTTTCGGACTGGGTGGATCAGAGGTCGGTGCTTGTCTATGGAACTGAGGCGCTCTTACGAATGCTCTTTCTCTTAGATCTTCTATGTTTCTCTTGGAATTTTAGGGCATTGTCAGGGCAAGAAAAAATACGCGGATTCCTCTCAGAGGTGGTTGATGGAAAGCCGCGAATTGAGCATTCTGGTCTTTGTGACTTCAAGCTAGACGATCACACCGTCAATGCGCCTTCACCATTCAAATTGCCTGGTCCGCAAGGCATCGAAGGAGTACGAGGTGCTTTCCATTTTACCATTACGAAACCAGCTGCACTCGGACGAGGTTTCTTCCGTCTAACGCAAGATGCCGATGGGAAGTGGAAGGCTTTAACCCTTTTCACAAACATGCAGGACCTTGTCGGTTACGAAGAGTCTTTGGCAGACCAACATGGCCTATATGAGGGTCGAAAAATAACTTGGGAGGAGGATGTCGACGCAAGATTCCGTGCGATCGAGGCTGACCCCACTGTTCTGATCGGTTCGCTCTTTCCTTTATGAATTGTGATGTTTTGACGAGTTATCAAAAGTTGGTGGTGGACAATCTGGCCTTATGACTGCAGCGCGACTGTGTAGATTGGGCATCCGTGCGCTCGTAATTGAGAGAAATGCGCGCGTCGGAGACTCTTGGCGACAGCGGTATGTGCAAATACAGTGGTAGGATGTCATTCTTCATTATAGATGCGATCTACAGGTACCCGAACCTCACGCTGCATACTCCCTCAGATCACAGTTCCAGTGCGTCTCATCATCGTTCTACAAGAGGCTTGGGACTAATCTACAAACAGTGCTTTACAGTCGGTATCCGTAAGTGCTTTGCGCCGTTCAAAAATATCACTTATCTCAGTCATGCTAGTTCAACTTTCCCAAAGTACATTCCTAAGGGGAAAGTTGCTAATTTCTTGGATTCGTACGCTGTGGACCATGAACTGTGCATTTGGCTCTCCAGTAGCGTACAATCGACTCCAGTGTACGACTCGTCATCCGGGAGATGGACCGTGGAAGTTCAGCGCGGAGACCGGACAGTTTTTCTCAACCCGAAGCACGTGGTACTTGCCACAGGAAGCGGAAGCCCTCGCATCCCTATTTGGAATGGAATGGACGAATTTCAAGGAGCCTTGTATCATTCCGACTTCCATAAGGATGCGGAGCAATTCCGAGGCAAACGCGTTGTCGTTGTGGGTGCAGTAAGTTCAACGTCTCCATTTCATACGTACGCTTACACTCACGAGAACGTTAGGGCAATGCTAGTGCAGACATTTGTCAAGATTTTGTAGCACATGGTGCCGCTGAGGTGCGCGTATGGATTGAACTATATTCAAATCATGAGTTCATAAGGAATAACAGGTAACAATGGTCCAAAGAAGCGCTACATGCGTTGTGTCCTCCAGTACCGCGGAACAAACTCACTTCAAGTCGCCTTTCCCTGATGGCACCCCAATCGACGAATATGATTTCCACGCTAATTCAATGCCTCTCGCCTTTCTCCTGCAACTGAACCTATCAGGTGGGGTGCAACACATGAAGATGCTTGACAAGGAGCTCCACGAAGGTTTGAGCAAGGTTGGATTCAACTTAACTTGGGAACTTTCTCCTGGTAGTGGTGAGGTTGGGTTCGAAGGATTTGTGTTGAACCGCCTGACGGCAGGAACTAGTGCGTTCGCATTCATTCTTGAGACGAGTGATATTTTAAACACCATATAGTGCTTGACATTGGCTGTGGTAAACTGATCATCGAAGGCAGAGTCAAGGTAGGAATTGTATTCTTTGCTCGAGGGCTGACGTCCGATTGTTGCGATATATGCCCAGATAAAGCAAGGTCAAGACATCAGTCACCTTGACAAAGATGGATCACGTTCAAAGACGGATCCAAGCTTTCAGCAGATGTTATCGTCCTAGCGTATGGTCTAACTGGTAGTTTCTCGTTGGTGTTTCTCACGCATGCTGCAGCACAGGAAATGAACCCATCATGAAGACCGCGAGAACTCTTCTTGGCAACGAAATAACCGAACACCTTCCGCCTAAGGTATGGGGCCTTGACTCAGAAGGAGAACTCAATCAGACATATCGACCCTCTGGACATCCGGGACTTTGGTTTGCTGTCGGTGGATTTTCAGTCTCCCGTTTCTTCAGTAAACACCTGGTAGGCTCCCTTCCTCTGTCTATCTATATACCTTTTGATGAATACGATCACACAGGGTCTCCAGATCTTGGCCAGAGAGCTCGGTATAGCATGACAAAAGGGGTGTTGATGCTATGCTATATCGCAGGCCAGAATCGTGTTATGACTACCATGGAGCAAGGAGAGAGGTCCGATCATATTTAACAAGTCCTTTATCTGCGCCAATCTGTTGCATGTTTTCATTAGCTCCACTTAATCCTCATATTATTCTGCCAGCTCGCTCGACACATGCGTCATTGAACAATCAAAATAGGAAGGCGACACAGAAGCACCGCTGCATACAATCCTATAAGATATATACGCGAATGTGGCTAATCCCTACTCAACACACGTATACCAACATGTGATGTGACCATGTAAAGGTTTTTAACTCGTACATGGAGACCAGGATGTTGAGTCCTTTTGGTGCCAAAATGATGGTTGGTTAGAAAATACGAACGCACAATAGTTCTATATCAAATTGCCAAATCATAGACCTTGCTGGCAATCTGCTGGCAAATATTGTAGAAATGATCCGTTTGACGGCCCAGCCACGCAAGGCGAATGTTAGAGAACAATATTAAACACATAAAAGCCAGCCATCTTCCTACACTCGCCTTCAAAATTACCTGATTCTATATCACACGAGTCACAAGCGATGCGTTTCTCCTGCGCAGTTATCGTGGCAGCTTTAGCATCATTAATCTCCGCCATACCCATTGACGAGACCGGCGCCGATAAATGTCCCCTGATGTGCATTAACGACGGAGCATGCAAGGCCTGCAATTTCGAGGAATGCGCAAGTATCAGTATTTTTCCTGAAATTGACAACATGACTCACCTGCATGACAGACCTTTTTTTTCTGCACAGTGAGTCATGTTTCCGCTTTCAAATCGGTACAGTATTGCCATTGGCACTGACACGTGAGTTACCAGTAATTGTAGAACCAATCAACGCGTATCACGAAAACTTACAGCTTTTTGCATGTTGGATATTTTCACAAATCATAGGCAATCATAGGCTGGGAGAGGACACAAACAGAACAAGGAGCATGCAGATCAGCCCGCAACGCGGCCTCGCGCGGTCAGTGTGATGTGGACGAGCTTGTAGATAACGCACAAATTATAAATCCAAGTATGCCCGTGCACGTGGGTAGTGAGGACGTCTTAAGGAATATCATTCGCGTCAACTTGAAAGCCATCTATACGGACTCCGCGCAGCTGTCGCTGTTGCTTTGGCATCGTCAATCTCTGCCAAACCTCTTGACAGTAACGCCAAAAATGTCCCGTTTTTGTTTGCTTGACAAGAGTTGTGTACTGCATTTGGGGGACATGCGTAAGTATCAGTGGTGGTTTTCTTGCAGTTGATGTTGAACGTGACTCACTAGCACTCCTGAATATTAGCCGTTCCATTTTTGTGTAGTGAGTCTTATTTCTGCTTCCACATCAGTGCAGTATGGCCGTTGGCACTAACGCGCGAGTTATAGAGTTGATCCACGCGCCCTCGGAAAACATCGGCGGAGTTGGCGTGAATTCCGTTCCACTCAGAAGTACTAGTTAGATATATCATGATGGACTCCGTGTAAGCGATACATACTACTAACCATTCAGATTGATTTGATTTCACATCACACGTGCCACAGCACGGAATCATTAATCATTCTTATTTGCATGTGTGTTGTGACGCGGTTCTGCCACGCCTGCTGCGGATCGTGGTGCAAAGTTACTGCCCCTATTGCATGCTCTGAAGGTGGACTTCTATGTGAATGTATGTCCAATGGTGATATAAATTACTGGACTTGTACTACGCCAGAGTTCGATTTCCCGCCAAAAATTATCTGTGAATTTTTCCTTAGCTACATCCCGGCGACGTCTAACCGTAATAGAATGAAGACCTGTCAGCACTAGTCAGAGTGAATCCAAATTCCGACTATTTTCACTTTTCATCTACGGTTAAGTGAAGAAAAATTGAAATCTAGCTCGAAAATTGCTCAATGTACTTTGTTTGCGCCTCAACCTCATTCTGAGGTGTTGAGTGATTTTGGTATCGAGTCGACAGCTGGTCGGAAACGCGAATGTTCAGTAGTCCCACACCAATTGCCAATTCACTTTACTAGTTGCACGATCTGCCAGCATTGCAGATATGCATACGTCTGAAGGCACAATCACGTATGCAAGAGTGATATCTAGCACATATAAAAGCCAGTCATTTTTCTACAATATTCTTTAAAAGAATTAACTTTTAATTTCACAACCCATCTTCACTCGCAATGCGTTTATCATCTGCAACTGTCCTTGCTGTCGTTGCTGCCTTAGCATCATCAAGCTTTACCACGCCCATTGACGATGGTGTAGAATCATCAAGCTCTACCGACAAATGCGACTGGTTTTGCAAACATGATAGGCAATGCAACACCTGCCCGGGAGGATATTGCGTAAGTATCAGTAGCTTTCCCCGATTTGATAACATGGCTCACCTGCATGGCAGCATTGGTATCTCATCTGTGCTGTGAGTTGTGTCCCTGCTTTTACATCGATGCAGTACGACCGTCGGCATTGACGCGTGAGTTACTAGTGATTGGTCGAGTCAATGAACGTGCATCGATCTAGGAGTTTACATGGAATTTTCGTTCAACTAGAACATATCTATAGATTAAGACGTGTGAGAACATAGAATACTACAAAGGAGCAGGCAGATAAGTCCACGGCCTGACATCGCACTGTCAGTGACTGTCGCGATCGTCGTAGACGGGCTTGTAGATCGTACGACTATAAAATTTATAAGTATATGCACGCGATGGACCTAGTATAAAATTCACCTATGTCCGCACTTTGACCTTAAATTCAAATTTGTTAAATCCATAAGATGCCCTGGCTTGCGGAAATGCCTCGGCCCCTAAGCTTAATTGGAAGAGTTCATAAGCGAGAAAGCTCAAACTAGGCGCGAGAAGTCTAAAGGAGATGGTGAGTTTCCTGGTAGTCACGATCTACATCGGGCATTATGTGAATGACAAACACATTTCCGATCATATCGTGAGCGTCTTGAATCGACTGTTGATTCCTGGGCAAGATAAGATGTTCGTCCCGGCAGGCTAAATGGCGAAAGGACCTCGCCTCGCAATCCGCTGGCATCGCAGATACTATCTTTTCGAATGCGGCACAACCACGTAAGAATTTCGGTGATTCAACCGTGCAAAGTTTCTTCCTAGACCGTGTAGAACGTTGTTCAGCACACGAAAGCAAGGTGCATTCCTACTGATGTATTTGATCCCATATCACAGCCTCACACGGTATGCTTTACAACTGTCCTCGCCATAGCATCATCAACCTCTACCACGCCCATTGACGCCGGCGCTGAGACATGCCACTACTGTTGCATATCCGAGTCTGATTGTCACTGCAAAACCTGCGGCCTGATGGGAGATCTTGCATGAGCATCAGTGATTTTTCTGGCCGTGATAACATGACTCACCACAATGAGTGAGTCGCGTTTCTGCTTTTACATCGGTGTTGTTGGCACTGACGCACGAGTTACTAGTGTATTTGATCCTCCGGTAGCACGTAGCTTAGTCAGCCACTCAGGCTTAGTCGTGCTCGTCTTCCTCGTCATGGATATCGGTGATATCCACAACTTTGTCACCGTCTGTGCAGACGATAGAGCGGGTCTTTGTTATGCATAGAGGGCGAATGCAGATGCGCTTCGGTCTGAGACGAGGAGTTGGGAGAGGTAGCTCTTCGTCACCTGATGCGCCTGGGGTAGCGGGCATTTTGGAGTTGCTGTCATCTGTGGAAGAGGATGCAGAGAGAGCGGGTGAACGAGGTGGGCCGTTGAGCATGAGCAAGGCATCGCTGATGGAGAATTTGGGTGCAGAGAGTGAAGCGTGAATCCAAATCATTTCTGAGTACGTTGAGATTATTTGGAGGATTGTACAGCCAGTCGAGTTCTTTCTTGTGCGAGTACGAGAGCTGCGCTTCGATGACGCGCGAGTGTAAACGGTATGGAGGCTAGTTTGGACCTCAGTACCAAGTATACGACTCACTTCATTATTCATAATGTGGATGAAATCTGGCGTCTATATATCTACAATCGTTGATCCAAGCTCGGCTGACGAGCAACAATAGGATGGATTGCATGAAGCTCGCTCTTCCTTCAAGTTTTTGTCAAACAACGCTTGCCTATCACGTATACCGCTGACTTTGAATTCTTGTTTCCTCCGAGTCTCTTATGCATAGTACATGCACTGCGAGCACCAAGTACTGCAACCCAAACGACTCATCTGTACTGCGCACGTATAGTATGTTCTTCATTGATGCTCGTCGCTTTCGCCAATTTAATCACATACATCAACCTTGTTATGATCTTGATGTTCTTGCCAGCTAATAAAGAGAGGACCGTTTCATCATAAACCACGCTCTACCACCACCACCATATTCCTTCAAGATTTCTACATCCTCATTCCTGTTTACAACCGCCCCCGCTTCTCACCGCGTTGCACATTGCGGTGGAACCATTCAAATGTAATGTCATATCACAACGCAAGCACCAGTGATGTTGGCAGGGCCATTGCCGCTTCGCGTCATTGTGGAAGCCTTTGGTTACCCCAGCTTGTCTTTCCACTCGTACCGCATACTTCGGTGATAGTTTTGCTGTTGGCGCCTGTGGGTCAATGAAGTCGTAGTATGGTCGAGGCACTATCTTCTAATTAGATTTTCAGGAAAACGAAGCACGAAATTAGGCCAAGCAAGTGACGCCTTACAAAAGTCGCCGCCTACAATTTGTGTGCGACAGAATATCCCCAGCAGAGGGATGTTTAGCCGCTTCACATCAGATTGGCAAGAGACCTTGCGTGGCAATCTGCTGGCATTGCAGATATTATCTGTTCAAAGTCAGACAGTACATCGTTCAGCGTATAAAAGCAAGAGTATTTTCTCCTGACCCTTCACATTTATTTGTATCACAGATCGCACCCTTACACAATGCATGTTTCCTTTGCAATTGTTCTTGCCGTCGCTGCTGCTTTGGTATCATTAACATCTGCCGTGCTCGTTGACCCGGCCGCCCAAAAATGTCCTCTCTTTTGCAAGAAAGATAGCCAATGCACAGAATTGCGTGAGTTCCAGTGGTTTGTGCCTGGAATTAACCACATGACTCACCGACGCTGCAGTTCTTATTTATATGCTCCGTGAGTTGTATTTCTGCTTTTACATCAGCATTGCACAAGTATGGCACTGACGCATGGGTTACAAGTAATTGATTGCTGAGTTGATTGACGCATTGGCTTCTAACGCATGTTCAGAAATATTGCCTAGTAGCTGCCATGTGTTTATTAATTCGTCTTCCTCGACAATGCCAAATATTGTCTTGTGAAAGCGGTCAGCAAATTTACATAGTTTATTATGATGCTCCACAATCGCTTCAAATACTACTCTCATTTGTTCACCGGTTCACTGATTTTAAACGTTGTGTTGACTGATTGTAACAAGTTGGTAACAAGTTTGACTCTTTCCCGCAGTCCCCTTAGACAAACTTTACATCAAAATGTCGACTATCATTTTTCATCGTAGTATGAGCTAGGCTACAAGGGGACTATGCTATAGAGACAGAGAGGGAGTGTGGAAACGTGTAAGAGACTCAGATTGGAAAAACGTGCAGAAATCAACGAAAAACGTGCAGAAATTGACGAAAGACATGCAACAGAAATCAGCGAAAGACGTGTCAACGAAAAAACAAAGAGCAAAGAGAGATGCAAAGTGCAAGGTACAGTATGGATATTAACATGCGTATGAGCGAGCGATGATGATGGATACAATAGATTACGAAGTCGTTGTCGTGAACGAGAGCAAAGCCACATCAAAAACCTTCAACGAAAACAAAAACGACCAAAAAAACGAAACGCCAAAAACAACCAGCGAAAGACCCCACACACCCATATATCAAGCCCTCAAAAACATCTCGACAGGAATCGGCTTCCTCCTCAACCCCGCACTCCCGCCGCTCTCACAGCTACCAGTTTCAGACGACCCAGAGGACGTCGACGAGCGCGAGTTTTGGCGGCGGATGTGTCTGGGCGTGGGCGTACAGGGCGGGGAGGGTGTAGTGGGAAATAACATTCGTGTGAGGGGCATTTTGTACGGACTCTGCGTATGCGTTTGGGTGTTGGTACGCGTTTGGAAAGGTGATGAACCGGGGGATGCTCGGGAGCGGGGGGGCGAAGACATGATTGGAAGCAGGGGAGGAGCCCGCCTGGGCCCTGACCCTGATCCCGCTCTCGAACTCGACTTTGATTTCGCCCCAAACACTACGCGCAACGGACTCAGAATCGTACGTGGAGGTTCAGCGCTAGTGGCGAGTGAGGATATGGTGGAACAGCTCCATCGACTGCGGAGTTGGTGGGTTTCGGGTCGTGGAGTGGGAGGGAAGGAGAAGGGGGAGATGGGAGTGCTTTCTTCATAGCTCGAGCTCGAGGATGAAGAGGAATAGGATTGGCTGCTTGACAAAGAATCGAGAGAGGAACGAGGGGCATCAGAGTCGGTGCTTGCGCGGGGGAGGTACAACTCGCTTGTGGGCGTTTCGGGGACTGATTGAATGTCTGCTGGTACGAAGGAAGGCTGAGAATAGATGGATTCGTCGTCGTCAAACCACACTTGTTCGATGACGATTGAACGAGTGGGCTCTCGCTCTTCTTCTTCAAACAAGATATCGTCTTCGATGTCAGAGGGGACAGCCATACGAGGAGGGGGACGGGTTTCAATTGGGGGTGGGGGTGGTGAGTACACAGGCAAGGGTGGAATGATACGTTTTCTGCGGATGGCTGATACCGGGAGCTGTGGAATGGGTGGGATAGACGTTGAGGGTGGGGTGGGGAGAGGAAGGAGCGGGAGAGCCTTTGAGAAACGACTGCGCCCGCGTGGTTTTGGTGGCTCGACAGGCAACTGGGGTGCTACCTCGGGTGAGAGGATGATAGAGTCTGGGCGGGCGGGCGCTGGTGCGGAGATGGGCACAGAAGAGGACATGGGCGAGTATAGGGAGATGAAGTCCTCGAATTGGCGCGTGTAAAAATCGTACTCGTCTTCCTCTAGATGAGAATCGGTGATCTTTGTGATTTTGTCGCTGTCTGTGCAGACGATAGAGCGGGTCTTTGTTATGCATAGAGGGCGAATACTGACGCGCTTTGGTCTCAGACGAGGAGTTGGGAGAGGTAGCTCTTCGTCGTCTGATGCGCCTGGGGTAGCGGGCATTTCTGAGTTGCTGTCATCTGTGGAAGAGGATGCCGAGAGAGCGGGTGAACGAGGTGGGTCGTTGAGCATGAGCAAGGCATTGTCGATAGAGAAGTTGAATGCGGAGAGAGTGACGCGTGAGTCCAAGTCGTTTTCTGAGCACTCTGGGATTATGTGAAGGCCAGCTGAGTTCTTTCTGGTGCGAGTGCGAGTGCGAGTACTGCGCTTCAACGATGCGCGAGTAAAAACTGTATGGAGGTTAGCTTGGACCATTGCCAGTGAAAGTGTCGTAAGTGACTCACTTGTATTCATGTTGTATGTGAATTGTGGATGAAGGGCTGGAGTCTATATATCTACGACCATCCAAGCTCGAATAATAGGCTGACGAACAACAATAGGATGGACTGCATTTTTAAGCTCGCCTATGCTCGCCTTTTGTCGGTCTATCCATTGTCCTCTTTTCGTCAAACAACACTTGCCTATTGCATATGCCGCTGACTTTGAATTCTTGTTTGTTTCCCGGCTGGGACTTTATTTGGGGACACACTTGGGACCTCTGAGTTTCTCTCATATTAGTAGGTGCACGCGAGCACCTCAGTGAGCCCAGTCTACATAGAATCGCCTATCAACTATGTTTCATCCCACTCATCAGTTCGTTCTTGGATGGCTCAGTCTCATCACTGTCGTTAATTTAATCGTCACAGAGTTCCATATCTAACCTTGTTCTGATTTTGATCTCGCCAGCTCAACTATTTCATCATAAAACCACGCTCTAACACCGTATCACCTTTATTCAATATTTGCACATCACAACAACCCCGCTTCTCACCGCGTTGCACGTCTCGAGATGTGTGTCTCTCATCCTTCGAGGTGCACATCGCGGTGTTCGAACCAACCACTCAAATGTTGTGCCATCTACTACAACGGCAGAGTCATTGCCGCTTTGTGTCGTTGTGGAAGCCTTCAAGTATCTCAGCTCGTCTTCCCACTCGTACCGCATGATTTGGTGATTGTTTCACTACTAGCGCATACGTTGTGCGCTGATGCACTTGTCATCAGAAATAAAACATCAGACCCAGATGGCATCAGCTGGTATTTCTACCACCACATATATTGGCGATTATTTCAACATATTTCGGCAGTTTAGATCGTTGTGGAAGACTAGGACTGTCTTGAAGTAGCTCCACTTGTCCTCTCGTCGTACCGGATAGATTTTTGTCTTTTTAGCGCCTGTGTTGTACGACTTGTTTCATAATCAGAAACAAAAGACTAGGTACGTTCGCCCCGTCATAGCAATCAAATCAAATGATAACGTTTCATTTAGTGAACCGAGTTGAATTTCATCATTTCTACCTTGTGCTCTCAAAACTGATCTTCCTCGATATAGATATCCGTCCGACTTCGCGCCCTTAAGGGGTGCAGGCGCAGCGCTTCTCTTCTTCGTGCAAAGAGATGATCTCATTGAGGTCATTTGGACGCCTTGGTGTCTGAAGCAGTCCCTATCCCATCATCCTCGCTTGTTCACCTTTAAAGATATTGATCAATTTCAAGTCGAGCTGAATATGGAACGCTCCTCCTTCATCTGATGATACAGCAATAGCTTCCGTCCTTTCACATCGCTTTAGTAATGAACAAGCGACTCTTTTGCACTTGGACTAACATATATAGGAGCTTTGTATGAGTTTTGCATCCGACCATTCCGCTGACTCTAACACCCCTCAGAATACCTGCGTCATACGCAAAAGAAAAAGAACTTCCGTGCCGGTGAGCCACGTCGTCACATCCGAAACATAAACTCACGCAGACGACGTTTTTGCAGCCTAAGCTCTTGGCGCACTGTGTATTCGCGGTGCAAACGACTGGACATTTCTCGGTGCCCGTGTCAATGGGCGTGGCAGAGATCGATAATGCTAAAGCGGTGACAACGGCGAGGGTCATTGCAGAGAAACGCATTGTTTGTGGCTTGTGTGGTATATCATAAGATGGCTGGTTCTTATTTGCTGAGTATTCCTCTGGTTGTGCCTCCAAACAGATGCATAATCATATTTACAATGCCAGCAGGTCTTGCAAGCTACGGCTTATTCGCAAGTTGACTACCAAAAGCACTGAGAGTGCATCACCGTCATTGGCAATTTTCTGTGATCTAGTCCTGCACGTTTCCAATCAGCCGCTGGCGACTCGGTACCAAGTTCAAACCACTCGACTCGTCTCGCGCATGAGTTGCAAATCCTTGTTGTGACATGCTTACATCACGTTTTGAAAGAGTGATCTAGGCTCATGACCAGCAACTACGATAAATCGAGTGGCGCAAGTAAGGAATCCGTTTACTCGACATATGTTTGTCGAGAGGAACCTTGTAAGCATGACGCTTATGTATATGTGACAGAAGCAACCTCTTGATTGGACATTGCTACTTGGCATTGACAGTGATGCTACCGGCCATGTAGTATATAGTGATTGTTGCCGTCTCCGTAAGTCAATGGCGGCCTTCCAACTCTTTCCGGTACTCGCCCAATACGTGAAAACATACTCGGCACCCGCCGCAGCTGCGTGGCAGAGATTGAGGATGTCTCCAGGGTCAGTAGCAAGCCACTTTTCTTGGAGTGAGTTTGAACCTCTGACGTATGTCATGCTCTTAAGATTTTATCCGCCCTAGTGGAGACACGCCATGTCACAACTCTGGCATAGTAGGCCCACAATATACGGTGTGCGATTCCGGCACTCCTTCAATCTTGATCCTGGCTCTGTCCGTCTTGAAAAGTCTGGCTTGAGTAAATCATTGTCATGGGGCCGGTATGAGTGATTTTGGCACTCTTTGAAGCACTTCGGGATACAATGAAGTACCGTGATGAACTGTAGTGCAAGCTACAGAGTGGGTCTTGAGTCCTTGTCTGCTCCCCGCCTTTTCTGGCATAACGTATGTTAGGAACTCCATTTGACTTTTACATCGGACCGTGACCATGACCTACTATGGTACCGGGTCCGAAATGCACCAGTACATGAACTTGGGTGCTGGTGAGTCATAATCTAGGGCACAAACAACTGAAACTCACGCATTTGAGGAAACACCTGCTGCAGTCGACATCGTCAAAGCAGAGGTATGGACAGTTATTGACGCTGGGTGTGGCAGAGATCGGTGATGCTAACGCAGCGATGACGGCGAGAAAAATTACAGAGGAGCACCGCATTGTGTGTGGGTATGGGTTCAGATAACTCTGGAGGGTTAGTAGGATGACACCTTGCTTTATATTGTCCTTCGTGGTTATGGGCGTGCATTTTGGGGATGAATCCATCCGAGCCGGCTCGCCAAGATCACGATGTGAGTGAGAATTTAGTTTGGACCTCCTTGAGTCTCAGCATAATCCTTGCTGGCATGACACGTGTCGTGTCTTTAAAAAAGGGATGATCGCCCCCATCCGCCCCTAAAGGCCTAATGGTCTGGCGGGGGAGACCACGTCATATTTGATTCAAACACTTCTTCAATCTTCTTGATTTTTATGCTCTTTGCTGGCTTGATTTTAAATTTTTATAAGGCATGACTGGCTGCATCCGTATTGGCTATGTTTAACCATTGTCATAGGTCCATAGTACACGGTGAGTGATTTGACACAAATTGAGGCATGTGCAACGCGACGAATTGCGTGTGCCCGTGCCACAGACTCAAGTCCTTAGACGATTAATATGCTTCTCATTGGACAACTAGCCAAACAATTCCTTTGCTCGCAGCTAGGAACGCCATTTAGACTCTGCAAGGGACCGTCACTAGGAGTCTGGCGCCGCGCCACGACGGCAGAACGCGTCAACACAGTACCATCACCCCGTGCATACAATAAAGTTCTTTCATGCCGGTGAGTCATGTCGTTAAATCCAGGATATAAACCACTGAAACTCACGCATGTGTTGTAAATGCAGGTGTCGCATTGACTAGTTTTGTGACAAAATATGGGACAGTACCCAATGTCAGCGTGAGTGGGCATGGCCAATATTGATGGTGCTAAAGCAGCGACGAAGGCGAAGACAATTGCACAGGAGAAACGCATCGTATGTGAGGATGTGGTTTGAGATCAAATTGAGGGGTTAGTGGGAAGGCATCTTGCTTTTATATGATGAATGATTGATGTTCCCTTTGGCCACGGTTATGCATTTCAGGATGAACCTATCCATTGTCGATAAATCGGAACCCCTTGAAGTTTATGATGTGAGCAAGTTCTGAAATTCTCTGGATATTTGGCATGACATATACCATGCCATTGAAATCAGGCTAAACAGTTTCAAGCCTTAGACTTGCTGGCATCCGCCCCAGAAGGTCTGGATGGTTTCCCATACCAAACTCTGACATGGGTCCACAATACACGGTATGTGATTCCAACACCCCATTGAGTCTTCTCGATCTGTACTAAAATGCTCCTTGCTGGTTTACTTTGGAATTAACCAAGGCCCGCATGACTGGCTTGAGTGAGCCATTGCCATGGGTCCATAACACGTTGCAGTTGGAATGACCTCATACCTTGTTCTTATCATATTATGTCCGTCCGCCTGAGTCGGATGTTCGTGCAATCATTGTATGAAATGCAATTATCCCTGACTTTGAAAGAGAGCCGGTGGTGCAAGTTTGCCGAGTTTTCGATTTATTTGAATTTCCAGCTTAGGCTCGTGACCAGTGGTGAATGTGCAAGTTACGGCCGGTCTGGGTGCAGACCTTTGCAGACTCTAGGTTTGCTCTAGGTCTGTGACTGTTGTGCGACCGCGACAACTTGAAAGTCCTAGTGCACACTCGACAAGTCGGCAAATTGAAGCTCAGTTGTCATGTTGCTCCTATGCGCTCATCGATGCATCCCTGGTATTCCCCCACCACACCTCATTGCCCGCCTGCGATATTGAAAGGAATGCTGATTTGTGGGCTGCACCAGTATGGGTAGGGGTATCAGGCTGAGGCTGTAGAATGTCGTCTTTTATTAAAAGTTGGCCCGCACAGTGGAGGAAAACGTTGAATCTGAGAAAGCTGCAGCGAGCTCGGCATGCCACTGCATAGCTGCAAAGATAGATCCGACGTCCATGGTCCGTGCTCAGGAGGCGGGGAGTGACTGTGGCAGTGATATGGAGGTGTTCAGCCGCTGGCGACTTCAAACTCCATCAACCATGCACCCAGCCTTTGTCACAGTCGCAGAACTAGAGTCTGCTGCAGGCCTGTATTCAGACCAGCCATTTCAGACTCGTCCTCGACCAGTGTCAGCCTGGCTTAGCACCAGTAAACCACTGATGCTACTAACATGGGCACCACGAACAATGGCAAAGCCAACGTCAAGCACTTAACATCTCAAAGACGTAGTCCAGACTATTTACGAGTCTATCCAGCCCGGATTCTACTATTTTCATCACAAACACGTACGTGAAATCAAGATTTCAACACGTTAATCGACTGAGCAGATTACTAGGAACTCATGCGTCAGTCACTTCCAAGAGAGTAAAAGCAGAAACACAACATACAGAGCACAAAAGGAAGAACTGTAGTGTCGGTGAGTCATGTGGTTAAATCCAGGACACAGACCACTGAAACTCACGCTATTCCCCGCAGGGCAAGTGTTACATTGGTTAGCTTTACGGCAAAAGACGGGACAGTGCTGGGTGTCAGCGTCAATGGGCATGGCAGAGGTTGATAATGCCAAAGCAGCAACAACAGCAAGGATGACTACGAAGGAGAAACACATTATCACGGTGTGTAAGGATGCGATATATGACACCAGTTTAATCCGAAGGGTCAGTAGAAAAACACACTCGCTTTTATGCGCTGAATGATGTCTTGTATAACTTTTGAGCAAACAACATCCGCAATGCCAGCAGATTGCCATGCAAGGTCTGTTGAGAGTCGGTCTCAGAGGATCCCTCTGTGGGTGATAATGTGGTGCAACTGGTTAGAATTTGTTGTTCCTAGTCGTTCCACACAGTTTGCAATTCTAGACAATTAAGCCATTCGAAACATTGATTGACACTGTCTCTTAAGACTTCACTACCAGCCTCTTTGCTAAATGTGGACTGCAGACGAGATTGATGCCGAAAACACGCAGGGAGTTAGTAGGAAAAGGGTGGGTGATTCGCAATGCGTTGGCATATCGTTCTGATCTCGGTAGTGAGAAGAGGAGGGTGTCATCTATGGGCACTTGGAAGATCTACTGAGCCAGTCTTCTATACATATCTCATGGATGCACTGCGCTTCTCGCCGAAAACAAGCACTTATACCTCCACCCCAACGTAACGACGACAGTCGAGTTACGACTCGTCTGTCGCTTCTTTTCCCATGTTTCATTGCACGCATCTGAAATGATACGTGCAATGAAACACAGGAAAGAAAATAACAGCGCGTTGTTCATTGAGCCAGTCTTGTCATGTCATTAATTTCATCTATGACTACATCTATGAAGCGAACGTCATAAAATTGCTCGAGCTGAAGTTTGAAAATGATTGAACATTGTTTACATAAGTTCGATAGTTGTGTCTAATAACTGTGCTATGAACATTTATGAAGCAAGCCGCTAAGTGATGATGATTTCTGGACTTCCCTTCGGCAGGAATGAAAAAAAGTAGACAGAGGGCGGTTCAACTAGTATTAATATTCAATAGGCCCTGACGGTATTTGAAAAGCTGACCTCCCTGAGCCGCTCTGTCTCAGCGGCATGGGCTGTAGTTTGTTCCTCCTGAGTCTTTGCTCACTTGGATTATGAATTTCAATCAAATATATGCTCTTCTAAGTTCTAACTTCGACACAGGTAGCCACTCACTGTTCGGCGAGTAAATATGTCCTTGACAACAGGTTACATCTTTTTGCTTGATTGATGTGTCCTGCAGAACATCCCAAACACATTCATTTGACTTGCAGTCAACCGTACATATCTATATCAGATAATAAATCATAATTCTACGCAAAAACATTACAGCTGTGCCGGTTCGACAACCAAGCATTCGTCACACTTGCATGCATTTTTCTTCAATAGGACTAGCAATAACAGGTGTGGTGCTGTCCCATTCCTGCTGTTCAGCCTCAAGAATCTTGCGAGAAACCTTGCTTCGAGAGCGAATTTTTGACCCATAGAAGAAAAGGACCTGCGTGAAAAATATATGAGCACTCATCACCATGTAGGCTCGTTTACCCACCCATGGAGTTGGTGCCATCACCAAGGATATCAGTGCCCAGAGAGTCAGCCCCCATTTATATGTCATACCAGCGAACATCTGCTGTGTGAAAAGTGGGAACATCAATGCCATTAAGTTTCCTTTGGTTTCCAATTTAGACATAATAAACAAGCAGAAAAGAAGGACTCACGGGCCAAGCTCTGTCCCGCTTGAGCCGAGGAGGCATATGGGCCGTAGCTAGATCCATAAATCAAACATTTGCAAGATAGATGAATCAGAGGCATACCAGTCTGCGATGTACAGAATTGAAACTTGGAATATCACGGAGGTGCCAGCCATAAAAGCCTGTGGATGCAAATCAGGAACTTGAAAATTTTGAGAAATGACATGTTTGCGGCGCACAGTCAGCCCAATCAGAGGCGCAATCCAGGGAATGTTGGGTGACGCGGTCCATGCGTAGATAAACATCGAGACGGGCAGGACAACAGCAGCAACACATGGCATGTATAGCCGTGCTTCTTGACCCTTTATAGGAAAGTGTTTTCTGGATAGCATGAGCCACGACGAATATCATGTGTTCGACTTCCTTACCGGTACAACTTTTCCTGATGCATGTTCAGCACAAAACCTATGATAGCTCCAACACTGTTGGGGCAAAAGATCAGATGCGCTGCATGTATGCAATATAGCAACTTTCCTTTGACATAGGAGTACAAATCCCGTGTCGCCGACGCTGAAGTTGTAGACAGACTGGAATTCTGTGGTGACGGATCTTTCGTGTAACCCACTTCAGCGACCGAATTTTATCCAAAAATCAATGACACTTACTCGAACAAACAATACACGATCCCCCAAACGAAGCCAATCCAAAGCTGTCATGGAAAAACGTCAACTGCCATTGGTGGCACGCGACAATCGTGATCACTGACACTAAAGCTCTGCACGATAGGTTCCGTGAGGAGAAAATCTGTAGTTATGTTAGGGAGAACTCCGTAAAATATTATTTTGCATACACAATGGCCGTGTGCACGAAGTCTTGATGAGAGATGACATGCTTGGTTTGTCGATTTCAGCGCTGGACCGATATCTGGGGTCACCAGTCATCTTTCTGGTGTCCTTCGTAATTTGGGCTAGAATGATCGATGGACGCGTTTCATTCATCACGAAGATGACGCCAAGCACAAATGTCCCAGTGAACCTGATGAGAAAAATTGAAGGAGCCCAAAACATATAGTTTGGTGGACATACATGGCATGCACCCATTGCACCCACCGCCATCCGAGGTGCGGACTGGCAGAAATGAGCCCCCCAAACGCTGACCCGAGGCCGAAGGAGAATATTGATGAAAACGCAAACAGAGACATTGGCAATCCGCGTCTGGAACAGCGTCAGTAATGGAGCTACCACAGGAATTTTGTCTTACTCATGTGGCTGCCATATATCGGCAATGCTACCTCCAATCAACGCTGCACCACATGAACCAAAGACCCCCTGCAGTGCACGGGACACAACCACAGTGTGTATGTTTGGTGCCCTGCCAGTGATTAGCGCCTGTATGTCGTGACAATTATACGACAACTTACAGTGCGTTCATAATTTGAGCGAGAAAAAACATAGCAGACGACATGATGTAAACAGGTCGTCTGCCGCACTCCTGAGACGCAGATACCGTTAGGTCCGACGACACTAGAACAAGGATCACTTCTTACCTCGCTGAATGACGAAGAGACCAAAGGGATAATCCCGAAACCTATTGCGTACAAGCTCAGTCCCAAGGTTGCCTGAAGTCGTGTACAATTTAGGTCCTTCATCATTGACTCATAACTTATCGAATATGATGATGATGCAGCCGCTGTTGAAGTTATTAGATAGAAAAGTGCCGATACTTAAAATCGAAGTCACCTGTGATTCCAGCGAATGTACAACATATCAGAGTGATGGTCCACTTCTGCGCATGAGAGAAATTCTTTGGGTCTCGTGGGTCTCCTTCATGAAATTTGATCTACTCAAAGTCAATATCTCTGGATATGAAAAAAATTGTAACATTCACTCACAAGTATAAACTCTTGCTCTTGCGAGACTTGAGTTATACACGAGGGTGAGCTGATGCGTTTACTGGTGTCGTCCATTATCGTCAGAACTTGATCTCTCGATCAGAAGTTTGGTGGGCTTTTAACTGTAGACGGAGCAGGATCCATAATAGTAACAATGTTAGGGTATCAGGGTCTTTCCATGTTGTGAACCGTAATGCCTCACCTATTACACCATAAAGCCCATGCATGAGTAATACTAGCATCCTTCTCCACCTGACGAGAATTTATTCGGTCTTTGTCTCGAGGAGGCGAGATCAACTCTAGGCTTTCGGCCGACACTGTCAATAAGAATACGAGCAGTGTAGCCAAGAATGACGATGGTGCAAAAGTCCCTTTAAAATCGTGAGCTCGATACTACACATTCAGGACATCGTCAATTCCTACATGTTTGTTGTATGTTTTTGCCCTCTATCACAAGCAGCAGGGATTCTGGCCGGGATGCCATGCGTGACGGATTGGCAAAATTGGGACGATGCCGTCATGTGCAGTTATACGTATGAATAGTGGCGCCTGCAATTCTATATTACATCCTTGTTGATTGTGCGGAGGATCGCGATGGATGGAGCAAATATGACAGAACCTAGAACAATGAATAATCTTTTAGTCCTACCGATTGAGTCGCGGTAATTGGGGTAGATATGATTGACCCTAGCCAAACCCTGGCGCAGATATTTAAATCCGCCAAGGTCGTCATTACAAACGCTACTAGTCGCCTATCCCTGTTTCTACTAGGTAATGAAAAGAAGTCATGGGATCATTGCAAAGGAAGGTCCCTCATAAGGAAAGTGTGCTTACGCTTAAAAAGCATGCGATTAGACAAAATTGAATTGTATAAAGTCCAGAAAGCCAATTCAGGGGTTTTCAGGTTCGCTGAGTACGTGAAAGCTTCACGTCCATATCGCTACAATTAAAACGAACAACGGGCCGAAAACCAAAAGTTTCGTTGTGGCAGCCGCTGTGCGGAGGGAGCTTTGATATGGAGTTTTATGGCGTGGACGCGAAGTCACGACCCAAGAAGTCCACTTGATGAATATCATAGCCTTGGCGCTCAACCTCATAAGGGTCCATGCATCATCATACTGGACTTGACCTGTTAGAAGATGAATTACAAAGGCATTGGCAAGTTATCATTGACGAATATACCTGACGGCATGATAGCAATTGTCTTGTTGGGGACTTTGAAGGTTTGAAACGGTCAACTGTTCGGCTTAGGTCGTTGACAGCGCGCTTGAAACGAAGATACACATCACGATATCCACCCTGTTATGAAGATAATCAGTTCCACTGACGACGCATGGAGAATGATTTGCCATACTCGGAACGAACACTGATTATTTACCTAAGGAACAAACGCCATGGGTCAGGAAATTCATTGACCACATACCGCAAAAGTATATGGAGACACCCGGCATACGCCCGCGCGGGGAAGAATGAATATAGAAATCAAGTACCTCAACACCCCACATATATCTTGTGTCATCAGCATGAGGCCGCCACCATCCTCAGTAGGATAGCGGACCCATTCAATGCTTTCAAAACCAACCCGAAAGGAAGCGCAAAACAACGTCAATGTTCTGGAAAACGAACGCTGAGGGAGCGATAGGATGTTCCATAAACCGCGACTAGGGTGAATCAGGAAGGGTGGGGTGCGAAGGCATATCAAAAATTAAAACCTCATGTTGAACTGAGCTCAGAGAATTAGTCGTCGTCCGAATCAGCGTGGAAGTAAAAAGGCCACATGCACCAGTAACGGTGATCCAGTATTGTGACGGTCTGCCACTACTACTTGCCACGGAGATGAAGGCGGTCGCGAGAAACCCCACCACGGCAATCAAATTTCCCCCGTAAAAGCCTAGATGGGGCAGAGCGGTGCTGTATGCCTTACGCTGGTTGTCAAACGTTATCGATTTATCACCAAGAGGGTATGTGTGTCGTGATTTGTGAAGCAGGTCACGGCGGCCTCTAGGCCTGTCGTGGTACCTACCAGACTAAGTAGCATCAGCCAGGCTCGCCGTTCAAAAATCAATATTACATAATCAACGATGATCGGCCCGGCTAACAGCCTGTCATGATGTCATGATGGGGACTTGATTGCGAACTGTTTCTAGCACACCAATCGATATCGATAAGCCTTGACTCATATACGTCGTATAGTGGACCTTGTGATCCTATATGTCCTTTAGCTCTCTTTCGGCTACGGTAACAAGTCAGTGCCGGTCTTTGGTTCCATATGGATAATGGGCACCCATGCCAGTGATCAATTGGTCTGTGCTTCTGCTTCAAGCTCACAGGCTTCGAAAACTGTGTTGATTTAGTGCCCTCGAAATGTAATCATGGCCTATGAATAGTGCACATCCAGATCTTACCCGAAAACATGCGAATAATACTTGTCGTTTCATTGGTTGTTCGGAAGGTTTGTAATCTGCTGGTCTGCGGTGTGACGTCTACAGGTCAGCGAGGGAACGGCTTTCGTCGCAGGATGTAATTATGCATTACTGAGTCCTCGTGACAATGTTTGACTTTCATGATTTTGAGACGCTGACCGTGTCATTAAGCGCACGTGCGTTGATTTGTTTACACTCATCGCGTGCATAACTCTATGCTACATAATCTATAAATCTATGGGAGAAATCGTGAGTAAACGTTTACATGAAGGGTTATTACAGTCATTATATGCCAAGCAAGAATTCGTTACACTTTCACACTCCTTTCCTCAGTGGGGCTGGAAGTAACAGTCTTCTCGCCGTCCATTTGTTGTTGTTCAGCCTGGAGAATTTTGCGAGAGACTTTACTGTGCGAGCGGATCTTAGAACCGAAGAAGAAAAGAACCTGCATGAAAAACGTGGAAGCCTTTGAGGCAGTGTTATCGATCACAATGTAGGTGAGTTTACACACCCATGGAATTGGCGCCATCGCCACTGATAGCAGCGCCCAGAGTGTCAGTCCCCACTCGTATGTCATACCAGCGAACATCTGCTGTGTGAAGAGTGGGAATATCAATGCCATGAAATTTCCTTTGATGTTCTTGTTCAGCAGAAGACATAAACATAAAGTGCAGACTTACGAGCTAAGCTTTGCCCCGCTTGGGCCGAGGAGGTATATGGACCGTAGCTAATTTTATCTATCAAACATTTGCAGGATAGATGCGGTGAGACGCATACCAGTCTGCAAGATACAAAAACGAAACCTGGAATATTATGAAGACGCCAGACATAAATGCCTGTGAATCCGTTAGAATGACAACTTCATACACTGCCAAGAAATAAACCGACAGTTAACGCAATTAGAGGCACTATCCAATGGATATTAGGCGATGCCGTCCATGCGTATATGGACATTGAGATAGGCAGAACAATAGCAGCGACACACGCCAAGTACAGTCGTGCTTCTTGGCCCTTTATCGGAAAGTATTTTCTGAATAGCATGAGCCACGACGAATGTCTCGTAATTAACTTGCTTACCTGTACAAGGTCTCCTGGTACATATTCGCCACAAACCCGATGATGGCTCCAATGCTGTTGAGACGAGAGATCAGATGCGGCGCACATGCTAATAAAATAAGCTTTCCTCTGACAAAGGAATACGAAGCCTGTTTCGCTGATGCTGAAGTTGTAGACAGACTGAAATTCCGCGGTGACGGATCTTTCGTTTAACTCACTCAAGCGATGGACTTCTATTCAGGAACCAATAGCACTCACTCGAGCAAACAGTACACAACCCCCCATGTGAAGCCACTCCAGATCTGTTGAACAAACATCGTCAACCGCTAGTGAGGATACATATCAGTGATCACTTACACAAAAGCTCTGGACAATAGGTTCAGTCAAGAGTAGATCTGAGGTTGTAAGGTTAGGAAAAAATTAACAAGCAATTGTTTTGCGTACATATAGGCCGTGTACACGATGTCTTAATAAGAGATGATATGCTTGGTTTGTCAATTTCAGCGCTGGATCGATACCTGGGGTCACCAGTCCTCTTTCTGGTGTCCCTCGCGATATGGTTCAGAACAATAGATGAACGGGTTTCGCTCATCACGAAGATGACATCAAGAACATATAACCCAGAAGTCCTGAGAAGAACAGTTAAAGAGATACTCAAATGTAATTTTTTCGACATACATGACATGCACCCATTGCACCCACCGCCATCCGAGGTGTGGACTGGCAGCTATGAGTCCCCCAAACACTGACCCGAGGCCAAAAGAGAATATTGATGAAAACGCAAACAGAGACATCGGCAATCCACGTCTGGAATATTTATCAACAAAGGAGCGTTACCGTAAGTATTCTGCCTTACTCATGTGGCTGCCATATGTCGGCGATGCTACCTCCGACTAAGGATGAACCGGTTGAACCAAAGATTCCTTGTAGTGTACGCGACACGAATCACAATTTGTATATTTGGCGCCCTGTCAGTAATGAGCGCCCGTTTGTTACAAAGATTGCACGACAACTTACAATGCATTCATAACTTCAGCGAGCATAAATAATACGGAAGATACGATGTAGAGGGGTCGTCTGCCACATTCCTAGAATACAAATGCCAGTTAATGATCAACGACAGTAAATTGGCCAGTTCTTACCTCACTGAACGATGAAGAAATCAAAGGGACAACCCCGAAACCTGCCACGTACAAGCTCAATCCAACGGTCGCCTGTAGTTGAGTACAATTTAGGTCATGCATCATCGACTGATAACTGATCGAATAAGACGACGCTGATGATGCTGTTGCAAATATTAGATGGAATGACATCAACACTGAAATCCAAAGTCACCCGTGATTCCAGCGAACACACAACATGTCAGCGTGATGGCCCACTTCCGCATATAAGAGAAGTTTTGTGGATCGCGTGGGTCTCCTTCGTCAAATTTAATCTGATCGACGTGAATATTCTTGTAAGCGAAATGAAATTTGGCGATGACTTACGAGTATCAACTCTTGCTCAGGCTCCTGTGGAACATGAGTTATACACGAGGGTGAGCTGATGCGTTTGCTGGTATCGTCCATTATCATCAGAACCGGGGGTTTCGCTACAAAAAGCTGGATGCGCTTTTAAATGCTAATGGGGGAGGAATCTGAGGACCAATAAGATTAATAAACAGTCAGATACGGGTTAATCCCCTGCCTCGCCCGTTAAACCATAAAGCTCATAGATGAGTAATACCAACATGATTTCTCAGCTATAACGAGAATGTCACAGGAGACGTATCGTTTCATCTCGGGGAGGCGTGGTCAAGAATAGACTTTCGGCCGATCCCGTCATTAGGAGTAGTATCAGTGCAACCGGGGACAGCACAGTGCAGGAATCCCCCCGCGAGCACCAGAAATCACATATTCCATGGTATCACCAACCACTGCATTATTGCTATCCGCCGACATCGTCCAAGTAAGAGGAATTTCGGCCCAGTGATGTCATGACCAGGTAGGGTTGTGTATTCGTATGCAGTGGTGGCGCGGTCAAGTGGGTCCAGATGCTTGGTATGTTTCATAGCACGATGAATGGGAAGATATATTCATGATCGACCCTGCTTCGAGATAACAAAATTTCGACGTTAGTGGAGCTTGATAACTCGACCATAGACACATATCATGTCTATCGATAGCATCGCCGTTGCTACTAGGCAATAAAAAGGAGTCATGTGGTCATTGCAAGGGAAAATTCTGATAGGAAAAGGCATTACTTACTCTTGAATTGCATCCTCATGCGACTAGACTAAAATGAACCATGTCAGTCTCCTGAACAGTCTACTTGGGGCTCAAGAGTTCACGGACCGCTGTGTACGTGTAAGCTTTATGTCTATGTCGCTATAAACGTAAAATGAATGACGGTCCGATAAACAAAGGATGAGTACTTACCGAATTCTATTATGTAGAAGCTCGCCGCCGATCTGCGTGAATGCCGGTGGCTTAGTGATCCAATCGAAGAAAAAATTTACTCGGGCAACACGGCCTGGAAAAGTCCACTTGATAAATGTCAGATATAGCATTGACGGGAAACTTCAAGTTGTAGCTGCGATGCCAAAGCAAAGTCTAAGTGGAAATAAAAACGCACGGCAAGATTAGATTCTGAGACCAAGGCTGATGTAGTAGTAATCATTCAGCCGGAAAGTTGGTGGACTCGCTGAGCTCTGCGAGTCTGAAGTGAATTTTGTGACTCTCATGCTGAGGTTGGGCGGCGAAAGTTGCGAAATGATTTCAAAGGCAATTATGATTTTATTATCTAGACCAGCTGCACGCCAGAATTCACCAGTGTCATGTTTTTCACCATACTATTGGTATCTGAAATGACTTACTTACATATAATACAAAGAAAGTCGGCTCCTTTGACATGATGGTGTTATTCAAGAGTCACCTAGTGGCAAACAGATAAAAGTTTCGGACCAAATTGAAATAGACGCGTCGCGTCCCCACTGCTCCGCGTTTCTCACGTGCCGCTTGCGTCTGTTTTCACTGCTTAACATCACCCGCGCACTGGCACTCGGCGGAGTCTCCGACTCAGGCTCGACACATGGTTCGCAATAAATCGAGCTACCTTTCAGATCATGTCGGATCAGATGATGTGGGTACTACTAGGATCCAATCCCAGGTGATCTTCATTGATACCTACTCTCGCAGATGGAAGAGATTCTCGAGATGACGCTCATGGATCAACGCCCCGTTGCACCTGTTCATGCTGCAGGTCCATCCAAATCTGCGAAGACGCCGTCGTATATTCAGAAACATGATGTCAACACCCGATTGTCTTCTCTAGAGGTTGAAATACAAGGGATAGACGAGCAAATCAAAAAGTTGACTGCTCTACGGGGGACCTTAATTGCCGAAAAAGATGACCTCACTCGAGAACGCAGCCGTATGAACCTTGTGCAACCGTCAAAGGGGCTCAGTGACGCTGTCCAGACTAAGGGCAAGAACAAAGCAGCTACAGTCGACTACACTGTTGACTTCGACTGGTCAACACAGCTGCAGTTGACAATGAAGAAGGTTTTCAGTATCGGTGACTTCCGACTGTGCCAGAAAGGGTCGGTGCGGTGCTCTTCTTGCTTCCTAAATCTTAAAGGACCGATTACAGAGTCTGCAATGCCAATATGGATGGCCGAGATATTGTGTGTGTCATGCCCACTGGTAAAGCGGTAAATGATGCCTCTTACCCGCTGCTAATGTATCATTACAGGAGGTGGCAAGTCGTTAACCTATCAACTTCCTGCCCTCCTGACGCCAGGGTGTACACTGGTGGTATCTCCCCTCATTTCCCTGATGACGGATCAGATTCTACATCTGAAAGAGTCAGGAGGTATATTCTTTTATGTGAACTTTCCTGTCTTCAATACTGAAATTCTTCCAGTGGAAGCTGTGATGTTGACAGGAGGAACTCCACGTCCCCTACTCAACGAGATTCAGCAAAGACTAACATCTATGGCGTCATCTCGGGTGCATGGGCATCAAGGTCGGGACATCAAATTATGCTATGTCACGGTAATACATCAACCGAAATTTGATCTTGTGCTGATTTATGTCTCAGCCAGAGAAAATAGCTAAAAGCAAGACGTTTATGTCTCTGCTGCGCAAGCTTGTGGAAGGTGGAAAGCTCGGTAGGTTCCGAGCCTGTTATATTGAAATCCTATGATTAGTTTTGCACAAGCTCGGATTGTTATCGATGAAGCTCACTGCGCTTCTCAAATGGGTCACGATTTTCGGTACAATTTTCACCCCTGCGCATACAAGCATCTCACCAATTGCGCATCAGCCCAGACTACAAAAAATTGAGCATTCTTCGCCAGTTCTTTCCTCATGTGCCCATTCTCGCATTGTCTGCAACCTGCCCCCCAAGAGTCCTTCAAGATATTCTCAAGATTCTCAAAATGAAACCGGTGGTAGATGGAAAAGGTGCGCATGTTTTTAAATGTGCGGACAACTAAAACAACGTGTGTTGTGCATAGCTGCCCCACCAGATGGGACAGTGTATTTTTCTGCGCCTCTGTATCGCAAGAATCTGCATTACACTGTCTTGCCAAAACCCTCTTCAGCCAAAGCACTCATCACGACGATGTCGGACTACATTTTGCAAAATCACAGAAATGATAGTGGCATAATATATTGCCTCGCGAAGAAGGTATTTGCATCCAAGGCATTGCGGGCATCCGATTCACATTCTTGAAGGATGCTGAGTCAGTTGCTGAAAGCATCCAAGCGGCGAGCAACGGCCGCATCAAAACGGGCGTTTATCATGCGAATGTCGAGGACGGGCAGAAAGAAAAGCTACACATGCAATGGAGGGAAGGAAAAGTTCAGGTAGTCTGCGCTACAATAGGTCTGCCTTATGTGTCATATCACATGGACTGCGGGTCCTGATGACCCCGGGGTAGCTTTTGGCCTAGGGATTGACAAGGGCAACGTCCGATTCGTGCTCCATCATACAGTGTGTCTTTCATTTCAGATGTTTTCTGCAGTTATATTACTAAAATAGCGTCTAAGATATCGGTTCGTGGAGCCTCAAAGCAGTGTTCTGCGTATTCACCGAGTGCTCGCTATTTCACAGAAGTCTCTTGACGGGTACTATCAGGAATCGGGACGTGCTGGGCGAGATGGCCAAGATGCAGATTGCGTATTGTACTATCGTCCACAGGATGCTACTCGACAGGCTTCCATTACGTGCAGTGACCAGGATGGCATGGTGAAATGTGAGCCGTCTTCACATTTGAATATAAGCCATCATGCAAACCTTCTCGGTTTTATCCTCAGTGCACGACATCTTACGTTTCGCGCAAGATATGCAAGAATGCCGCAAAATCTTATTCGCAAAGTAAGCCTAATTCGTGCTAGTGTCTACCTCCTCACAAATGCGTTCGGTGATTATTATAGGTACTTTTCGGCATCATCCGATCTCTCTATGGCCTCATGGACCACGAACGAATCAGATGCAATGGACCGATGTGGCCATTGCGATAACTGCACAAGACCTTCTGCAAATGTGGAACACAGGGATGCCACAGTGGAGGCGTGGCAGATTCTAAAAATACTTGAAACTGTAGAGGGTAGTGGCGGGCGGCTGACTATTGCTGGCCTCAGTGACCTGGCGCGCGGTCTAGGTGGTGGTTCATTCGATGCTGGTGGCGGCGGAAAGCGCCGGAATGCTAAAGAGAAGATACAGATTGATTATGATTCTGTGGCTGGCGGCAGAGTGGGGCTATCAAAGGACGTGAGTTCTTGTTTCCCATGTTGAGTTTGATCCGATCTGAGATATTGTGAAAGGACATGGATTCGCTAATTGTGCAGATGCTTGTGTTGCGGTACCTCGAGGAGACCTTTTCGTCAACGGCATACACTGTAAATGTTTACGTTGCACCCGGAAATCAAGCACTCCGGCTCACCCGCTTCACTCGTGAAGATATCGTCAATGGAGGCGGGCCTAGAATTCAGTGCTCCTTCAGGAGACATGGGCGCAAAGTAAAGAGCAAAAGGGTTGCTAATGACAGGCAATCTCCCGATAATCTGGATCTTCAAGAAGACACCACCGCAGGTCCGTCACAAATTCGGAAACCAGCCCCACCAAGAAAGAAAAGGCTATATGAAGATTTATCGGACCCGGACGAAGTTGATGGAGAAGATTTTACGAGCCAGATTGGGATGATTGATGCCGAGGAGTCGGATGTTGACGATGACGACGACGCGGACTGGGCTTACTCACTGAGACCACCTCCACCAACCAAGAAACGGCGAAAGAGTGAAGAGAAGGTGAAGGGATTTCCCGCAAGATTAAATAGAAGGACAAGCGGGGATGAACATGAGGTCATATCTCTCTCGTCTGACTAATGTACAAACATGCAAGGTTGTAACTTATCACCATCATAATGCTACAGTATACCAGCTCCGATAAACCGTGGCGGAGAACACCTGAACGAATAAAACATCGAAAGCGAAAATTTGATCGGAGAGAGCTTTGTATAGCGTCCGTTAGATAATGACGAAGCGGGGACAGCGGACACATCCAATTGTCACTCGTCGTCAGAGGTCGGCGAAGAGGGGACAGCGGTGAGATAACCAGCGATGATACCATCCTGACACTTATAATTCGTTGGCTTCAATACAGAGCGCAGAGGGGGTTTGGGTATCAAACGATGGCCGATGTCAATGCGAGTTCCTTCCTCATTCTGCCACCCATTCCCAGGTTCTGGATAGCCCTCAAGATCAGGAGGGTACGCCTCTCCTGGTGCTGGTGCCCGGTAGGATCCATCATTTCGCCAGAGCTGATCTCTAAAGAACTACAGGTCAGCCTTCATACACGTCAACAAAGTGCGACAAACCCTCTGCGATTAAACCATCCCTTCCTTCTCTGATTCGGGAATATAGGCGATGGACATATCAAGTCATCGCACCACCTCACAGACCGTGGAATATTTACGGGGCATACTGGCCTCTGTGGCAAGACCTGTGTATGATCGCCATCAAAATTCCGGCGATGTGGTATGCCAGGTGGACGATAATTTGATTCATTGTCTAGCACGGGTCCCTGAACAGGAGGGTACTCGTAATGACCACCGGGGACCAAGTCCAAGCCCGGAGGCTGGTGGGATAGTAATAGAGAGGTTCCCTTTGAGGGAAGATGAGCGTGACAGCTGCATGCCCATGCTGTTTCTCCCTTGCTCATCTACCGGTGGTGCCGGAAATGGCACGCGTTCACCATGCTTGAGTGATGTCGAGTGCTGGCGAGTGTCATATGACATAATAGAACGTTCGCTCGCTAGAAGAATGCTGTCCTTACGTACTCTGGCGCTCACTGGGGGCGTAGGGAGTGGACGTGAAGGATAAGGGGTGTAGCTCCCCTTATTGGCAGCCATGGATGATGATCTGGACGGAGGACTCGCCTCACTACATGAAGGGCACGAATGCCCTGGTGGGAAAATCGACATACTCCTGGGATGGTACGAATGGGATGAACGCGAATGTGATTGTTCAGGGCTTGGCGAGGCAGCTCTGATCTGAAGCATTCGTGTATTTGGGGGGCTATCCGTGACGCTACTACTCGATGAGCCCGAGGAGATCTGTGTGTTGACTGAGAATATAGAGTCGCATTCGCTCGTTACGTCAGAAGGCGAGTAGGGGTACTCAGCCTTGGACGATATCGAGCGCTCATAGATGTATGTGTCGGGCACAGGTCCCGCGTGAATAGCGTATCTCCCGGAACTAGGCTTGTGCTCGTATGATCGCTTAGCGAAGCCTGGCTCTTCGGGCGGAGGAGCCTTTAATAGCTTCCTCGTGGGTTCCTGCTGGCGAGGAACGTGTCCGGACTGTTGTCTGGACTGAGAATCCACCCGTGCCATAGGGCGGTAGTCTAAGTCCACTTTCGCTGCATATGGACGTGCAGACATCGTCGGGGCCTTGAAGACCTGTAGAGAGAAGCCCGACGGGACCGGGAGGAAATAATTCTGCATAGCACAGCATGATCAGCGTGAGGCATACAAGTAATAAACACAATTCGCACTTTGGCTGCTCCACCACGGGAGGGAGGTCGGACAGCGGGATTGAAAGAGGAAGCAAACATTGTGAGCGGGTGAGGCTCTTACATGGGTGATTTGTGAACGCAGCTTTTAAACTGGGGGAACACATAAGAGGACCATTGGCGAGGGTGTCCATGAGGCAATGTACACGAGACAAACAGGTTGTAAAACACGCGGTCTGATGCGTACGCGAGAAATGAGATCCAGTTTACCTGTGGACGATGGGCACAATACATAGTGTGAGTGTAAGCATAAAATACAGGCTGGCTAGTAAGATTGAGTGGCCAAAAGTAAAACCAGGTTCGACTATCCTTGACGCTGGTATAAACGTGGAAATACGCATAGACGTGAGGGGCGCTTGAAGTCACATCCTCTCATGACTTTGCTTTGGTCCGGAGCTTGAGAGCACGCAAACCTTATTATTATGATTCCAGTGCCAGGGTTGAAGCCAGCGTTTCGGGGAGTTGATCGTCATTTTCAGTGAAGCGTGTCTTTGAAGTAAGACGTCAAATCAATGATTGATCATATATGACTGGAGAAATGACCATATTAGGGAAACGAAGCGAAGGAGGAGACAACTTGAACTTGCGGAGGGACTTCGAAACTGGAAGTGGCGATCAAGTGAATGCTCCCGAGCTTCTCCATGATTCTCGCCGTCTTCAGTACTCACCAGTGAAACAGGGCAGAACCTGGTAGAACCACCACAGGGTCAAAGGGCGACGTTGCCGACGAATCAGAGGGACATCACACAGTATCTCAGTCAATCTCCTCGCGATCGAACGGATGAGCCAGCATCGCAGAGTGCCGATCGAGATGGCTTAGAATACAAGCTAGGGCGATAGAAGACCGACACAATGAAATTATCAACAGAAAGCCTCTGTTAACTCCCCACACCTCGTATTGGGGCAAGCCAGAGGCATGGCAGACTAAGGCCTGGGGCATGTTCGATGCACAGCGAAGTGGCCATCCGTTGACTACGGAGTGCAAGGGTGACGCGAGGCGGTATAAATTCCGTGGATGATAACACAGTGATTTTTAGGAGAGTGGCTTTATCCCACCTACACCGATAGGTGTGCATATTTGACAAGCCAAAGTCCCGAGGATTAAAGCATGTTGTGTGAAGTGTCACAAGTACAGCATCATCCTCCACGAGTCGAAAGTGTTCTCGACGGTACGCAAGCCAGGAAGTAGTGTCCGTGCCCGTAAATTTTATTCTGGATCCTCCGAGGAACGAATCAGGTCGAAGAGTGCAGATACTAAGTAGCGAAATAACAAGAAGAGTTACAGTCTTAGCGGTACTAGCCTGAGTGGGTGCCAAATTTAGTATAAACTGTTATATACATATATGGACGTTTAGCTGACTTTGTACGAAAACTGCGGGCAAGTTTTGGTAGATATTGACACGTCTTGAAGGGCTTGACCCAAACATCCGTCATGAAGCTTAAAGAAATCCACAGGACGTCCACCTTTGCGTGGTCACCGACCACGTCGCTCCCCCTCATTGCGACTGGCTCGGTTGCTGGCGCACTTGATGAGTCTTTCTCGAACGAATCTCAGCTCGAGATATGGCAACCGGATTTCATGGACAAGAACGAATATGATCTCGGAGGTGATGGTTTGCCTGCCCCAAAGGGCGCGGTCATCGACAGCTCAAGGTGAGCGTGCTAGTCGCGTGCAACAATAGAAGTCCGTGAAAACGATCGTCATAGGTTCAACCGTCTTGCATGGGGTCAAGTGCATAGAGACCGCTCACGCGGTGTCATTGCAGCTGGTATGGAAAACGGCGAACTTGCCTTGTGGGACCCAGCAAAAATCATTGTTAGTGCCGAGTACGTACATTTTCTTAAGAGGTTTCATCAGCTGACTAGCGCACCCAGCGTCTCTGAATCTCTGATCCTTCGCAACACCAGTCATTCAGGTCCCGTCCGTGGCCTTGATTTCAACCCCATACAAACAAACCTTCTGGCTTCTGGTGCCATCAACGGCGAGGTGCGCAGATTCCCTTTAAATTGCAAATCATCCTCCCCCTAACACGTTTATTGTAATATAGGTTTATATCTGGGATCTGAATGACCCGTCGAAGCCATACTCTCCTACACCAGGCACGCGGAGCACAAAGCTTGATGAGATTACTTCTGTTGCTTGGAATCAACAGGTGCAATACGTGCTTGCTGGCGCTAGCAGTACGGGATATACTGTAGTATGGGATCTGCGAGGGAAACGCGAGGTGGTCGCCCTCGCTTACGGCGGCGGTGCGGGCACGCTTGCAGGCCAAAGTGGCGTTGGTAGTGGAATGGCCGTTGGCGGCAGACGCGGCATGAGTGCGATTGCGTGGCACCCTGACAATGTAAGCGCTCACAATTTCAATAGCAATATCATGGAGCTAATTGGGGTTCAATGCAGGCAACTCGCCTTGTTACCGCTTCCGAGGATGACCTGTCACCCGTAATCATGGTTTGGGATCTTCGAAATGCACGCGCACCGGAAAAAGTATGCTTCTAATTCATCCATTCATCCATTCATCCATTGCTAATGCACCCCATGTTCTTGTTCCTAGATCCTCACGGGGCACGAGAAGGGTGTTCTGTCGCTCTCGTGGTGCAAGCATGATGCAGACCTCTTGCTTTCATGCGGAAAGGACAACCGTGCCCTCTGTTGGAACCCGCAGACATCTGAGATCATCGGCGAGGTATGGCTTGTTTTATTGAAGTCTAATGTTCTAACTTCGTCTTTACACAGCTTCCTTCTGCGGGTAACTGGGCTTTCCAAGTGGAATGGTGCCCACGAAATCCTGATCTCCTGGCCACCGCTTTCTTCGATGGCACGGTTGGGATCCACTCTATCCAGTCTACGAATGATGCTACAGTTCCCCCTGTGACCCCAAAACCCGATGGCGCAGATGTATTTGACGTCCCAGGTTATTCCCGAACGACGGCTCCGACCCTCAGTCTTAAACAACCACCTAAATGGCTTCGCCGCCCATCTTCTTGTTCGTTTGGGTTTGGCGGGCAGCTCGTCACTGTTGGGAATTTACCCGCAGCCTCAGGGAAAAACCAGAGCAGCATCGTGCACATTCGAAAAGTTATCGCAGAGACAGACATTGTCGACCGGGCGCAGAGGTTGCAGCAAGCCGTGGATACCGATACCCTGAGCACATTCGCAGAGGAGCGGGTATGCTCTGAGAAATCTGGTGAAGATGGCTGGAAAGCCCTTCTTAGTTTGTTCCGTGCGAATTCAAGAGACGAACTTGTCACACTGTTAGGTTACTCTAAGGACGAGGTCAAGGGACGTGTCGAGGAAGCGGTTGCGAGGCTGAAGGAGATTGTATCAGTCAATACATCCGGCTATAGCGTGGATGAAGCTGGTGCGGACCCTGTGAAACCTCACGAGCCAGTGGTATCCTTTGCAGAACCAGAAGCACAGTACGATGACAACGAAGAGAATTTGTCGATGATGGGCGCGGAAAAAACGCCTTCGGAGGTGAGCGCCAGCGTTGCATCCGACGCAGTCCAGGTCACGGATGGCGAATCAACAACAACTGCTCCAAGTCTCTTTGGTGATGAGGGTGCCATTGGTACACCTCAGGATGCGGGTGCTGACTTCTTCAGCACAATTGGCGCTACATCCGAACTCGAGGTGCCTCATCATAACTACGGTCTCGATTCAAGTGTCGCTGCCACCATTGGGTCTGGTCCCTCGAGCGTAGCAAGCGAGAACCTGAAGAATAACACGTTCAGGATCTACCCCTCTGACGAGAGTGAGACGGATGGGCTGGTGACGAAAGCACTAGTGCTCGGCGACTTCGAGTCTGCTGTTTCGTTGTGTCTTTCTGCCGAACGCTACGCAGACGCTATCTTGCTCGCGATCAAGGGTGGCGAAGATCTTCTTCGACGGACCCAAAAGGTATACTTCGAACGGCGCACCACCTCATATCCCTACCTTCGTTTATTCCAAAGCATTGTCACCAATGATCTCTCGGACATCGTGCAGAACGCCGATCTTCAGGAATGGCAGGAGATATTTGTGGTGCTGTGCACCTTCGCGAGCCAGGAGGAATTCTCGAACCTTGCGGAGCAGCTCGGGAGCAGGCTGGAATTCCAGAGCAGTCTGATGCGTGAGGGCGGTGCAGAGAACGAGGATGATGCCCTTGAGTTGAGGAAGACAGCAACCTTAACATATTTAGCCGCAGGAAGGCTGGAGAGACTCTTGAACATCTGGATCGAGGAGCTCGCCGAAGAGGAGATTTTGTTATTGGATGATCAAGATCAACTAAGCAGTTCACGATATGCTGCCCATGCCCACGCTCTACACACCTTCATTGAAAAGGTGACCATCTTCCGTGATGCCACTAAGTACGTGGACGGCGATCTGGCACAGGCACCAGGTGAAGACGCCGGTGTCAAGACGTACAAACTCGGCGCGCTGTACGATCGATACTTTGAGTATGCGGACTTGCTCAGTGCTCAGGGCTTGGTGAAAGAGGCTGTTGCCTTTTTGAAGTTAACGCCGGCAGATTACATAGGGTCTGCACTGGACTGCGCAGGAGTTAGGGAGCGTCTACTGATGGCTTCTGGAGAGCGCAAGGCGACCTTAGCTGCTTCTGTAGCAGGCACCAGCCGTACTGCTATTCAACCCGACCCTACGCCTACTATTCCCCCAGCGCCATTTGGCTACGCCAGCTACCCACCATCTGTTCCAGCTGTCCCTGCTCGAACATATGCTCCTGTGCAATCCATCTCTCAGCCGTCCTATGATCCTTATGCTATCCCAGCTGCTGCCAGGTCGATGCACCCCACTTCAGTTCCACAGTCTGCCCAACAACAACATTTGCCACCATCCCGTGGTCCCATGCCTCCCTCTGCCCCGCCGAAACGCATGCCAAACGGTGGCTGGAACGATGCCCCCGTTATGACCAATGATCGTCGTGCACCATCTTCACTGAATCTCCAGAAGCCTCTGGCTATAGTGTCTCCCTTCCCCAACGCTCCTTCTCCCAGAATTGCATCACCTCCTGTTCCTGGCCCGCCTCACACAGGTGGGCATGGCCAGAATGCTCCACTTCCCCCTCCACCGCGGCCAACAAGCGTGCAGAGTCGGGTAGCACAGCGGACGATGCACCCACCGCCTCCCTCTCAGGCTCGACCTCCCTCTGGGCCTCCTGCTCATCCACAGGGCATGCAACCACCCTCAAACCGGTTGTTGTCTCCTGGCCAACAGCATGCTCCTCTTCCTTCTGTCCCTGGTCCATACTCGCCATCCATGCAGCCCGCTCAATTGCAGCCTCCTGGGCCGTATGCGCGTGCCACTCCTCCACCTGGTACTCTACGTGGCACTGGGCAGCCACTCGGCCCACCCAGACCGTACGCAACACCTCCGCCGGGACAGGCCGGTCCTCCGGCACCGCAGCCAGGTCCGTACGCACCTCAGCAACCACCACCAGGTCCATACGCACTTCCTCCTGGCCAAGTTCAGCAGCAACAGCCCCATGGAATTCCACAGGGTCCACCGCGAGTTGCTCCCGCATCACATCCGCTTGCCGGTCTTCCTCCTCAACAGGGACTTCCTGGAATTGCATCAGCCGGAGGTGTCAGCAACATGCAGCCTCCACGTTCCCGACAAGGTCCACCGCCACCAAAATTTCGTACGTATTCTCAATGATGTAGTAGGCACGTGGCTGAGATTGATTCTAGCCTCGGGAGACCGGGCTCATATCCCCGAGTCTGCGTTGCCCATCTTCAATATCATCAACGAGCACCTGACACGGATGAAGCAGACGACGCAAGTATGTGATTGTCTTCTGTGATCGAAGCTCTTGTGTGACCATCTTTCATAGCCCCAACAACGACGAATGGCGGATGACGTTGAGCGCCGAATCAATTCTCTATTTGATGCTTTGAATTGTGAAACGTTGTCCAAGCCTGTGGTTGACCAGCTGCTTGTTTTAGCAAGAGGTAGGTGTCTCGCATCGATACGCTTGGGAAATACTGATTGGAATGTTGCTCAACAGCTATGGAGGCGCATGACCGAGATGTTGCGTCGTCTATCCACGTCGACCTTCTTACTCGTGGCTCGCAGACAGATGACATTGGCTTGTGGATGTCGGCGATCAAGCAGCTCATTATTCGCATGTAAAAGTTTGTTGCGAGTTGGCCTGAAATGCGCTTTTTACTACCCACAGGACTATTTAGATTGATGGTATCGGAGAATGTTGATTCAGTAATGTTGAGTTTCTAGAGTGTTGATGATGATCTTAAGTGGTATAGGCATCTTCCAGCTGGATCATTTTGTATACTTTTGTGCTGAAACTTGAGAACATTGCCCTAGTAGTGTAAGACGCTGCAGTACCCTGCGAGTTGTGATATTACTTTGGTTTTGTAATTGGATGCGGATAACCGGATATTCTTGACTACGCATTCTCTGAACCTCTACGACAAGCATTAATATTGTTCCATCACCGTCACATATCCAGTCGAAATCCGTAATCGAACCATCGCATAAATATCTGATTCAACACGGTACAAGTGGTGGTGACGTACTGCAGATCGGAGTCTCGCAATTCAAATCTCAGCTGATAGACTCTCCAGATGTCTGTTGTTCCTCCTGAACTTGTCCTATGCATCTTAGAACACGGTTACTACACCTCGCTACACACCCCAAACTATACCCTCCTCAAAGCTGCCGCGCTGGTGTGCAAGACCTGGTCAGGACCAGCACAAACCCTGCTCTTTCGCTGCGCCACAAAACTTGAGCAGCACAATATCCCCATATTTCGTGCAGCACTACTCTCTTCGGCGGGCCGGGGGACAGCCTTGGGTGAATGCATAAGAATCCTCGAAATATCGATCGGGGGAACCTCAAATGGGGGACTCGGATGCACTCCAGAGGACTTTGTTAACCTCTTGCAAGCTTGCCCTCAGTTGTACGAGCTCGCTCTCAGCATCACCGAAGTACACGAATTCGAAGAAGAGATACTGAAGAAGCTGAAAGATGTAGGGAAGAAAGTGAAAGCGCTCACACTAGTACAGTGTGGGCTCCAATCGCCCATCCTTTTCCAATTGCTCAAGATATGGAATAATATTCAATTCCTCAAAATTGAAAAGGAGATTGCTGCATGGCCATGGCGCACTGCTGCCACGCCGGTGCTGAGGAGGAATGTTGACCTTGAAGAGTTGGCACAACGACCTAGTGCAAAGGTTTGCTTGTACGAACTTGCCCTGTCGAGGATTCCGACATCAGATGTTTTGAATTGGGTGCTTGGATCATCCACCGACTCCCTCCGTATTCTAGAACTGCGGGATATACCAGGACCCGCACATCTAGCTATTCTTTCTCTCCACGCCCCGCGACTTCGCTCGCTTCGTTTTGCGCATTACAACTACCATTCTGCTGCTCTTCTCCGTCTTTGCACTGCTCTTGAAGAGCTGGTTATTTACCATGTGCCCACACATTTTCCACTAGCACCCGACCTCCCGCCCACTATCGAACACCTTTCTTTCAGAAATCCCAATCACACGTACCGCACCACACTCCAGCCTATCATCAAAGCAGTGGATGCGCTTCCAAGCCTTAGAGTCTTGACGTGTGACAAGAACGCAGAGCAGCTGGTTGGAGACTATGAAATATTGAAGGCGAAGTGCAGAATGAAGGGTACAGAGGTTATTGTATCGGATGTGCCGTTCTGGGTGGTGGGTGTCACATTTTTGACAACTGCTGCTGCTCCGCGCTCATGTTAAAAACAGTATGAGGATCCTGTCAAGGTACACCGTTTTCCTCGAACGCATTCTGTGTCGAACTTCGACGCGATGTTTTAAACGAGAAAGAACTGGTGGCGCTGATTATTTGTGATATACGCCACGAGCTTAAATAGCTACACTATGGGCAACAGACAGTCGGAACCCTGGATGAATTCAATCAGTTTTCCAATTCATAGGAAGCGCGCTTCAGAGAACGCACTAGGTTCCGAATGGCCTATTACTCGGACCCCTCAGTTCGAGCTAAACATTTACCCCTACATACATGAACGAATCCTTCGCCTCGCACGCAGCTCTCACATAATGAGGGAGCTTCAGCTCATTTGCGCCTAGCGTTTCTTCGATGCAATCGTAACACAGGCTCACGCGGCGAGACTCACCGCATCAGTCGAAGTAGGAGCAGTTGGTGCAGAACGGCCGGTCGCAGCGCGGACATCGGATGAGGATGTCTGACCGCTCTGCACAGAGGTCGCAAGCCCACACTCTTCCGCACAGACACTTCACACTACTGCTCACACACTCCGGACAGATCCGAGAAGATCAACAGAGTGGCCTGTTGGAACAGCTCCGCCAGCCAGGTATCTGCAGGACTCGAACTTGGGAGGCTGAGCCCTTGTGTGAGTGAAGTAGGCTATTGTGAGATTAGCTTTGTTCTGGCGTCCCCGTAAGAAAGGATTGGACTCAATGCCGATAGAACGGCCAGTACATAAGGACACATAAAACCTTCATGCGGCACCAAAAATTGCACCCTGGACCCTGGTGCTCGAGGCATAGGCGACATAGCACTTCCCTTAGTTGCGAGATGCACCGCGCGGGGCTTCAGAGGGTCCACATGCATTTCGCACGATGCATCCTGGCAGCTGTTGCAGTGGATAAGATCGGAGGTGCATACGGAACATTTCCAGAAGGCTGGTGGTAATCTGGTGTCTGTGCCACCAGGAAGCTGTTGCTGTGAGACACGTTGACGATACCTCTGCCGCAGTCAGTTCGCATCATGTGAGTGCTAGTAAGGATTTAAATCAATGCTTGCTTCAACTTGCATCTATTTCCATATACTACGACCAAAATAACTCTCCGTCGTTGTGTCCCGCTGAAGGAGCATACATCCGACCTCGTGAGGGCAAACTTGAATTCATATATGTCCATGATGACCAGCGTGAGCTCACTGAGGACGCAAACGCAAGTATTGCATGTCACGAATCCGAAAGTGCACGAATCTATACATGGGGCACAGAAACAGAAGCAAAGGCCTGTAGATTTGGGGGTCCTTAATTTTCCCGTGAGAATGGGTATCCAAGAACCATGGTGCATCCTCCCAAATCGTCGACTGTGGAGAACTAGAGATATCGGGCGACGGGTACAACATGCGGAAGACAGTAGATCTTCATGACCCGGAATATGTTGTCTCGCGCCGAGATATAATTATCCAGTTAGACATGGTCAAGGCTCCTCAGCGCTCAGCATAGGCCAGTGACCAAGTCAATATACTTAGAATTCATGCATTATATCATCAGCTACCCTGAAGAAAACCCGCTTTAAGCCGTTTTACCCCATTGATTGGAACCCCGTCCGGGGAGATTGATACCCCTATCGAGGAAGTGGATTTCCGTAATAATTCAATGCCTATAGCCTTCCTCCTGCAACTGACGAAATTAGGTGGGATCCAACACATAAAGATGTTGGACAAGGAACTCCACGACGATTTGCACGAGGTTGGATTCAAAGGTTTTTTGTTCTGCCGCTTTGGTTCAACAACTAGTGTGTTCTTTGGTTCCTGAGATGGGTGACATTGCAAATTCCATACAGTGCTTGATATTGGCTGTGGCAAGCTAATCGTCGCAGGCAAAGTCAAGGTATGGCTTGAATCTATATTCTGAGGACTGTAAGTGGCAAGGCCAAGAAATCAGTCACTTCGACAGCGACAGAATCATGTTCAAAGACAGTCACTTCTAAGCTTTCAGCAGATGTCATCGTCCTAGCCCTGGTAGTTTCTCAGCAATTTTTCTCACGTATGCTGCAGTACAGGAAATAAACCCGTAATGAAGGCCACGAGAGCACTTCTTAGCAATGAGATTACCGATAGGCTTCTTCCGCCTGAGGTGTGGGGCCTTGACTCAGAGAGAGAAATCAAGCAGGCATACCGACCCTTTGGACATCCAGGACTTTGGTTCGCTATAGATTTATTTGGAACCACACGTTTCTTGAGTAAACACCTGGTGAGCTACTTTTCTCTACTGGTCAATATATACACTTTGACAAATGCTATGATACAGGGTCTCCAGGTCTTGGCACGAGAGCTCGGTATTGTATGACAAAGGGAGGGTTGCCATTATAATATCGCAGGTCAGAATGTTAGATATTGAAATTCTCACTTACTACCACGGAACAATGAGAGAAGACCAATCATGCAAAACAAGAGCTCTCTCTGTGCCAATCTGTCGCGTGATTTCATTCTGGCGACTGATACCCAAGACTTGAAATTCGCTAAGGAGTTGACCATCAAGTACACTCTTTGATAAAGGCTTGGATACGGCATCATTTCGCACAATTCTAACAAAGGTTATCAATGAGGAGCCCAGCGTAAACACAAACAACTCACCGATGGGCTTTTGGATTTAATCCAGCAGTGTGCTGCATATTTCGTGTCAACTGCCCTTGTAAAAGTTGCAGTCGTTTGAAAACAGCTTCATCTACGGGTGTGAGGGTTGATAGGGATCCATCCGTAAATCCTGCCGATCGAGTAAGATACACCATCGATACAGACAGAATACGAGCCTCACCGGATACCAATTTTGCTTGAGGAACGAGTTGTTCGTCTTTCGTGCGCCGAGCAATCATGATGGTCGAGCGGCACTCTTTATGACCGTGGAACTCTGTGTGGCACAATAAATGCTGGCCTCCTCGAGACTCGGGATCTGTCAATCGAAATTCTCATGTTACAATTTCGTTGTGCCATGATCGTAACTCACCGGAAGGGTCATATGCAAAAAGCCTTAGAACCCCCTCTTCGTCTTCGCTAGCAATGGCCAACTCTCCTCCAGCAAAGAAAAAGTCTACGGTTGCGGCATGCCTCTTTCGCACGTCCTTGGCGAGTGTAACGAGTTTATACGGATCCTCCTATAAAACGCTTGTTCATAAGAGAAACATAGAATCGACGCAAACGTCGCACTTGGAAAGCGACCAGCCAGACACTCTTCACAGCGTCTCCGATCAGGAGAAGATTCTTCATTGAGCGCAGTGATGTAACGTAGACGCCAACATCTAGGAATGCAACACCAACCAGGCGTTCATCCAGATCAAGAGCGCGAACAAAAATCTGTAGAGATTATCAACTCAGCGTTACATACAGAGCAATCCGATTACCTTCTGGCCCATAGATGATACAAGGTAACCATTTATCCCGCACACAGCTGTTACGGGGCCTTTTGCGTCGTCCTTCACTCGCAACTTCAATTTGTACCATCTTTTTGGTGTCCAATTAGGATCGGAAACAACTTCAACGACCTCGAAAATATATGTCTGGTTACATGATTAAATTGACTGAAGAGAGGATGGCGGCGGCAAAACCTACCGCTCCTTTGACAGCCAAATCTTCTCCTCGATTGATTGTTGTCCCAACAGCAATGAAATTCTTGCTCCCACTTTCCGTGCTTGTTGTTTCAAGGGAAACACAAGTCAGGGCATTGACAGATTCATTGGATGCAAATTCATAACTATAAGATATCTCAATACCGCTGGCGGTTGCGAACAAGAGTAAACGCACCCATCCATTGTAACCCAATGCTCCGGCGAAATCAGCTCGAGCGTCGAGCAGTCGGCATAAGGGAAGGAAATGCCGTTCCCTGAGTGATTGTCAGATAAAGACACCTCGGGCATGAGACCAGGATACAAACCATCAGGCTCCCAAATAATACTACCGTCTTCGTCATAGGAAGCAAAACGGGCTTGTAATGACGAAGCGGCCACTATCAATGAAGCTGACTGTTCGAATACAACGTTGGAGTATGGGCGAGATCGAGGAACGCTGCGGTACGGTAGACAACTGTCAAGTTGGACTTCTGGAGCCCATTCAAGGAGAGTGGGACCCTAAGTATATGAACGTGTGAGTGCCTTGACTTCTCAGCGTACAGAACACAAACCTCATCAGAATATAGAAGAAAATCTCCTTTGGACTCCCAAAGAGAACACGCAGTGAATGCATGAACGACGGTGTGTCCCGAGGGCACCACCCTTAATCCACCCTTATCAGTGGCTATGATCCAGCATGGCCTATCACCCGTAAAGAAAACGCCGGTGAGTGTACACTCCATGCTTGGAGAGGTTACAAATGGAACAAAGGTCCGCGAGATTCTCTTATGCTCCGCAAGTACAGTTTTCTCCGTTTCCTCGACTCTCTGGATTTCAAAGGTTTTGGACACGACTTTATGGAACTTGACCTTCAAAAACGCAGTCCGTGGGTTAGGATGAGGAGGATCTGCTTGTTCGGAGGGAGTAGGCGCCGGCAAGGCTTGATAAATGGCCATGTTTCCCGCACGCGAGAAAACCTGTCCTGAATCTTAATCAACATACTACGGGACTGTTAAATTACTTACAAACAAATGAGGAACCAAAGACGTTTCACCCAAGGGTGCAAGAAGAATTTGATCAATATCAAGATCCTGAGGCTTTCTTGGGGGGTCTTGTGGTAAAGACAAAGCAGCAGGAGCGCAGGAGTCCACCAATATATTCTCCAACGTAGATATGGCAGTGGTTGAGAACACAAGAGTTAACTTCGGTAGTGACCAGATCTGTAGAACTCAATATTAGCTAGCTTCGTCCCAAATGGTCAATATAAGGCCAACCTCCATGACGCCTTGTGGTCGCACGAGCACGAGCCACTGACTTCTGTTGCCAGCTGCTACGGCCGCCTGCAGTGTAGACGTGCTCTTATCTGTTTGGGCTGCTGCAGAGGTAGTTTCGGTCGCCTCTACGTCGAAGAGACCGATAGTATCCGTGAAGAAACAGCCTGCAATATAACGAGATGTCTGCATTGAAGCGATAAATAATTTGGAATAGTGTAAACAAAATCAACAATACCTTGTCACCCATTGGAGACATATCTTTACGCCGAATCTTTCCTCGCTCCGTTTCGCCAATGAAAAGACCGATAGACTCGTCTTCTCGTAGGATAAGCACAAAGGGGTCACAGATACTGCATGACTTAATCTTTGCCCGAGGCAAACTACCGTCCATATCTTTGATGACTTGTCGTTCATTACCGTCTTCATTCAACTCCATTAGTCACCGACGCAAAAAGTCTACAGGAATATCGTACCGGGCTCAAGCACACGGATAGCATTCGTCATGACATGCAATATAGTGGTACGCTGGAAGAACGGGGCTGCGCATATAGTCGTCCCGGGTATGCGAGTTGGAATAGAGACATCGGTCTTTGCGGTTCGGGTTGCTATCTGCATCGTGCGAGGGTTTAGCGAATTGAAATCATCAAAAAAATATCTACCCGCGAAACACCAGGCGTAGGATTAGCGTCTGTACTAATTATTATCGTGTCAATTTCAGCTGAAAATGGGCTCATAGCCTTTTCATAAGAGAGACCATTGACACGTTGGGACTGTCGAACGGAAAGAGACCAAATTCCTCGCGCTCCCCCAAGTACATGCAGTTTTCGCTTCGTGCGCGTCGGAAGGTCCCGCTGGGCTCGATTGTGAGTTGAATTCACAATCTGTAAGGTCACACAACTCACCTGGAAAAGGGTGAATCCGCCTAGATGACCTGCTCCTGTAGCAGCAACAAGCTCCGGGACAAAACGTTCCTGGAAGAATTGAGCAAAGTTCACCTATCAAATGTCATATACTTACTCCATTCTTTGCAAGTGAAAATGTCATATCAGCGATTGGGCCATATGCAGGTAATGAGTCGCACAATGAGAGGTGAATGATGGAACGAGTCTTTGTCGTAACACTTGTTCCCGATGTCGCTCCAACAGTGGCCTGTGTGGCTGTCTGTGAATCGCCATATAGATCTGCAATTCGTTAGTTGTATTTCGAAGCAGTGTGGCAATGCAACCAACCATCGTCATCGTCTAGATCCATACTATCAGAGAAATTGACAGCAGTGGCACCAGTTTGCTGCGCAGGAAGCTCGAGAGGTACCTCCTGTCTAGCGGTCTTCATTAATACCGACGGTCCGACCGTGCTGCCTACAAAAAGCAGGTCGTCATTCAGAAGTCTGGCGACAGCTGGTATAGTCGTCTGTGCAATAACGGGTAATAGCACTAGTTTGGATACAGTCCTTCCGTCAAGGATAATCTCAATGGGGTGTATCATGCCATCTTTTCGAATGACAAAAAAAGTCTTTTCATCGACAAACACGAGCCGACTACCTTCGAGACACAGGCCAAGGTCTTTATCCGCTGGAGGCATTGGCATGTCACTGACGCGTGCGGCCCAGCCATTCACAGGAAGGGCCACACGACGGGCTGCTTGATCGACGTAGATGATGGAATTACTGGTGAGGACGATGACACCTCCAAGTGAAGTTGCGCAAGGAAGGAGAGACACGCTGTCATAAGGGAGACCATCGACAGCTGTGATAATGGGGTAATTGCGACTCATGAGATCCAAGGTAAAGATGTAGAGGCGAGCCGTGTCGCGATACTCCTTGAGACGACTGTATGGAACGTTTCAATGGGTGAAAACTAAGGCGAATCATGCCACATACCCGGCCCACGTCTGCTCAGATTGGCAAAGCACTGCAACTGTCGGGTTGTTGTAACCAGGGAGGAAAACAAAGTCTATGACGTTCCGAATGCGCTCATCGACATCATTGACGAGGTCTAGCACAAAACTTGGTGAGTATGGTACGTCCCTGTTGATTGCTCAAATTTGTATCGCGCTAGAAATGGAGAGTTCCAGAAAAATGCAGACCTGGTATGGTTTTGTTCCTGCTCCATTACGTCGAGTTCCGCTTGGGTTTGAAAGAACGGAAGAATGGCAAACGCATCCTTTGGAAGAGACAGTGCTGCACATCGCGACAAGGGGTCTGCACGCAATTCTGTTTTGAAAAGGGAGCTGTCTAATGAAACCTGCAAACTAGTTAATTTATGCGCAGCAATGAAGACAAATACCGACCATCTGAGGCGCTCGCTCATATGTATGTATCGAAACAGTGACAAGATCGTGTGCAGCGTCCGACCACTCGAGAAGAGCTATCTGTAATCACGATCAAAAACCACAATGAGACGCAGAATACATGGCACCATACCTTTGCATCCTTGAAGGACACTAATAGACGATCTAGTTGGTCCTCATAAGTTGACATAATGCGCACACTCTCCATGCCAGTGACAGTGCCATGCAGAGTGTGCTCTCGCACAAAGTGAAAGCGTGATACCGTTGAAGGGTCTTTCTTTGCAGTAGCCTGTAACGCAACTAAGCTACCCCCAAAACACTCAGGCTAGGAATTTACCTTTACAGACCCCATATTGACCCACCCTTCTCCGCCCTCATCCATCTCTACTTCGCCCTCCACAGCCTCAGTGCCTTTTCGCACATGAGCCCTTCGCTCTCGCTCATCTTCGATATAAGTTGAGATTTGCGGAGATTGCTCCCACACTTCGAAAATGCGCAAAAGGTTGGATCTTGAGACAACGACATTGGTAAGAACACGAGGTAATTTGTCTTGGCTGGAAGATCCAGTGATGGTTGAGGGCGTGAGTTTGAGTGTCGTTGCAAACTCAACACCACTAGGGGGAAGTATGTCGTGTCTCAAGGCATGCATTTCTCCCTCAGCGACAAGTACACCCCGGTATCTAGCTGAAATTCTCGGTTTGAGATTTCCACGTGCATTTATTTGTTTCTAAAGGTCTTGCCAAACAACGATGTTGGTTATGTAATATCACCCACACTATGAAGTGGTTTTCATTGTCAATGAGTGGTTGCTCGAGTCTCAAGTATTGGCGTTCAGAAGCAAGGACTACATTTGCATCAAGCTTACTTTATTTGCCTTCCCAGACTTCGAATCCCAATTTGTATAACATATTTGACCACATAATACAAGTATTGTGCAAGATCTGCACATGACAGTCTTTTCCTGACCGGAGGGTTTGATCAAAGCCTTGACATCAACAGATCAGTGGCAAAATCAAAGATTTCGCAAAATCGGTGCACACACTTGGTTCATTTCCGCTCCCTGATCCCTCTCTCCCCCCTCCGTTCACCTTGTATTGCTTTCTCCCTTTCCCTCGCTTCCCTGATCATCTCCCCTTCCTGTCTCCACTCTTTACGCTCGAATGCATCCCATTCTTCGCGAGCTTCGATCCAACGTTCTTGCACATCCCCCACGCTACCTGTCATCGGACCCGCAGCAGATGAGAACAGTGAAAAGGTATTGGGCCTCCGTCGATGCAGCAACGGACGAGGCCTCAAGTGTCCCTTCTGGTGCTGGGGCGTCATGCGGTGGCACAAAAATGTATCCTGTAGCTCGATCGATGGCGCGTGTCAGATGGAGCATCGAGGCTTTATCCTGCATAAACAAGTATCTCAATATTCAAACCACATAAGAAATCCCATCACTATACCTCAACTGCAAGCGTTTCGAATCCCACAAGACTGTAGTCCTCGATTACAGAGCATAATGCCATATTGAGAGCAACGTGCCGCGGTGATGAAGCATTCAGTGCGTTCTCCAAATAGGAAAGATCCTGAACCTCCGTGTAAAAATCAAGATTGAAGTCTACGAGAAAGGTGAGTAACGCAACTCTGTTGCATAGTCACCAACACACACCCAGGTCCCCGTATTGAACTAACAGATCGACTTTTGACAAAACATTGACGTGCGGCAGTTCCAGCTGGAGCATAGTCCGGAGGGATAGGAGAAGAACGGAAACATATTTGGCGGCATCAGTCACATAGTGCGCATCACAGAGGTGAACGGCAGCTAACTAGCATTGTTTAGCAAGTCCCAACGACAAAGCCAACATCATAGAACGTACTCTGAACCCAATTTTTGTCAATCGTTGCACGATGTGTTTTAATGCCTCGTGGTTTGTGCTAAGCTCGACCTGACCAGGTATATCGAACAAGACATATGCATCAGATCCCAGCTCTTTCAGCCGCGCCTCGAGCCAATCAAAGTTGGCGTCTAGGTACTCCATACAGTAAAGCATGCCTCCATTGGGGCCAAGGCCGTGTTCGTCCATGACATCCTGGAGGGTGATTAAAGAAGCAATATCGATCGCACATGGATAAGGGATGTTGTCATTAGCTGGATCGAGGTTTACAATGGAAATCGGGCGATTCAAAGCAGTAAATAGCTGGTGCTTGCCATAGCAGTACGTCGATTTACCACTTCCTGGTGCACCACACACCACTTCACCAAATGGCATAGCAGGAAAGATGAACGCGAAGCTTAAAAAGGGACCACGTGATGTTGGAAAAAGTTACGAGATGAGAACTTGGCGCCACCGACCACTTGAGTCTTGACCGACTCAATGCATCTGAGGGCAGACGTGGGCACTAGGAACCTCAATACCATCACCACAGTCAAGGTAAGCAGTTACAACTTGTGTTAGACCTGTCTTTGTACGTATTCTAATGCTTCTTCAAGCATTGTAGTAGGCATGGGAAAATTCTATGGATATCTTGATTCATTTGTTAATGGTTGCCGACAGGCGTTCGCGTTAACTGTGACACCTACTTACCCCAAATTCATTATGCTGTCGAGTGGAAACGCCACAGGGGAAGCCCTATCAGTACACTGCCTTCGCCACACCTGATTCTCAGGAGCGCCTGCCAATCACTGCGCCGCCGGAAGAAAGATATAAGGCTTTGAAGGAGGCCCTGCTGCAGATGGATGGACCGTGCACACCATCAATGGTAGTTTTCTCATCTGAAAACCTTACAGTTTCGTCTTGTTGGACGAAATGCCACATACTGTCCAAGCTCTCGAATCACAGGACTCGGTGGTGGCGTATTAGCACATACAGTTACGTTCGAGGGGGGGTCCCATAATGCCGACAATCCTCATCATAACCCCCTCTTCCTTTTTGCACGAGTCTATCCGACATACTTTGGCCGGTGATCCTATGTAGAATAGATCTCATTCTGACGAAAACAGTTGAGTATTGCAACTGGTGAGAGTGATCCGAGTATATTTTGTACTACAACATCGAAGATCCTGCAGTGACTTCAAATCCGACACTGCGTATTCAAGTTATTATTACTGCATGTGCAATCTGGACAGACCATATAGTCCTGCTTTCGAGCTGATCCAGATTCCCTTCCAAGATCACGGCTATTGATTGATTCACGACTTTTCAGTTCGAAGCACTTGATACGATTTCTGATCATTGGCGGTTGGCCTGGAAAAGACTAGCGCTGTGCGCAGTGTGATCTGAACAAAATAATAAATTTTAATTCATGCGTACTTTTATTCATCTCTAATCATGGTTTCAGTTCGCCAGTAATCAGTAACATCACATCCAATCGCTAGTGACCACTTGTAAGTCCCAAATATCACAATCACGTTGGTTCAGATCATCACCGACCTCAGCGGTAATGGTCATTCGCACGACGGGTCCTAATCTCCAAGCACCCCGGGCATGAAAACCACGGGGCTTTAATGGGCGCGCAATGATTACACACCCTCTCCCCGCACCTTTCGCAAATCCCGGTGAGTTTGGCAAACATTTCCACTTCCCCGTTATCTGTATCGGATACATCGTCGGCACAGTCATCTGCATCCGGCGCTTCTTCAGCGCAGCCATAGCAGAGGGTAGCACGGGAACACCGCTTGCATCGGTCGATATAGATGCAAGAGGCGCAGAACGGTCTGTCGCAGCGGATGAAGACGTTGCTGTCGTGCTCCGCGCAGATATTGCATTCCGACACGTACACCTGATACCATTCCTGGCGCATTCTCGGCGGATCATCTTACCCATTGACCAACATGCGCTGCCTTGGCATCTCCGCCAGCCCGGCAGCTTGCATCGCCTGCAGGAACCGCGCTTGGAGGGTGGACGCTAGCTGATTGAGCGTATGTGGTAATCAGCTGTGTGTACTGTTCAAGGGCGGAGGCACGAGGAACAGAAGGAATGGCACTAGGGTGACCAATGGACGAGCCTATATCCGTAGCACAGCACTAAGATTTACACCCAGAACACTTCCTAGCTCCCTCTTGGGATCCCTGCTCTTCGAGGCACGGAAAACATAGTGCATTATTACTTCGATGGCTGACGCAATGTACGAGTGTGGGTTCGGAAGATCCATGGCAATGGCGCGAAAGGCATGACGCAACCTGACAGCTTTTGCAATGGAGAAGACTGGATGAACATAAAGAGCATAATCCGGTAGCTGTCAGTGTGCCAGTGGCAACCTCCTGCTGTGAAATGCGCTGATTGTATTTCTAAAGCACTCAATTTGCATCATGATAGACGGTAGATCAACACAAATCAACACTTACTTCCGCTTGCATCTGCTGCCATACCCTATTACCAAAAGTGCAGTCCGAAGCTGGTTTCCACTTGATAGCGGACCTTCTGAAGATGAACTCACAAATGAACGCAGAAATATCCGTCAGAACCGGCGTAAGCTCTCTAGGGAGCGAAACGCACGCGTTCTCTACCTTGTCTTCGATCTGCATGTCACGCAACACAACATCAAAGCGTGTATCAGTCTGTGTAGAAAGGTGCAGATGTGTAACGAGACTCGATATCTCAGGAGGACCTGTTTTTTCTTGCGAAACTGCGTATTCGAGGGTTGCGATGTGTTTTACTTCATCGACTGTAGAAATCGGTTCGTTTGATGAATCCAACATATGATAGACAGCTTTCATGACCCGGTATATGTGCATGCCCATTGGATGAAAGTGATCATTCGTTGAATCAAATCCTGGGATGTTCGGCGAAATTATTGTCCAGGTAGGCATACAGAGCAGATAGAGCAGATATTGATGGATAAGAGTTGATAATGGAAGCGGATATGAACGTAACAACTCATTCATTCTGAGTCTCACGGTGACAGTCGAGTCACTGCCATGGGCCCAGTGGCTGCCGAGAAGCGCGCAATATCCCGGGCAGATCCCAGGACAATCCATAACTCGTCACTACTATCGTGCTGAGGCGGACGCTCCCCGGGCTAGAGAGCACAACTACTTCTTTTTTGAACGCGGTATCAAGGATGCATGGATATCGACGAACTTTCTATGTAGGCCACTGGTGACCCAGTGCTTACTAAAGAGCTGTATTCGGGTTTCGAATCTCGATTCTACAAGTCCAACCTTCAACGTTTCAACGGCCACCACTCAACATTACCGCAGGAAGGCGATGCAGATCTTTAATCTAGACTTCTGACCACATCCTTGAAACGATACGAGCTCGACACGTAAATGCCACCTGAAGCTTTATTGGGCGTAGCCTTGCGGCCCTTGCCTCTCACAAATGAGTCAGCGCTGATAAAGCAATCACAGTGATTGCGCCAGATTTATCATATATTCCGCATGCCCGGCCAGAGATCATCATTTGGTCATGTGCTAGCTCGACCAAAGTATAAGTACGTTAGCTTGAAACTAAGTATAGCCGTTAACTTATCCAATCTCCCACCTGGACGACTAGCGTACAACATCCATCACATGGCTCAAGAACAAATCACCCTTTACACTGCGAAGGTACTGCACATTTGAAGTTGCAGCATGCTATTAGGCTGTCTACTGACATTGTACCATGCACACAGGTGTGCCCCTACGCTCAAAGGGTATGTCCTTATAAGCCTTGATAACTATTCCCATTGTAATGATTCAACCAATCCAGACTGAAATTGCCCTCGCCGAGGTTGGCGCTCCATTCAAAAGATACGAGATCGATCTGGTGAATAAGCCAGAGTGGTACGCCCCAAAGGTCAATCGTGCCAGCAAGGTATGCGCCACACTCTCTCGCAAAGTGATCGTATCTTGAAGTGGATTCATGTTAGGTACCCGCTATCGCGTATGGTGGTCCCGATGTAGCCCCAGAAAATCCTTCTCCTGAGTCTACCAAATTGGCAGAGTCGCTGATCCTCGTCGAGTTCATTGGCGATTTATACCCCTCCTCCAACATTGTACCTGCGGACCCTGTGCTGCGTGCCAAGGCCCGTTTCTTCATCGAGATCGTGTCCACTAAATTCAGTCCCAATTTCATGAAATTTGCAAGCGGCAACCCGGAAGGCACACATGCCGCTCTCCTGGCCGGCGTGGATGCCATTCAGGACATTCTACCTGACGGGGCAAAATACGCTGTTGGCGACCAGTACACCATTGCAGATATTGCATTCACACCCTTCTGGGCAAGACTGAACGTGTTGGCGCAGAAGGGAATTGGTGCCTACAAAGATGAGGAGAGGAAGAGTTTCTTGAAGGGTCTGGAAGACTCTAAGTATGCGAAATTTAACGGTTATGTGCAAAGATTGCTAGCAAGGCCGAGCTTCAAATCCACATTCCACGAGGTGCGTCCGATACTCTGATGATTGTTGCTATGATAATAACTGTTCAATAGGATGTCGTGGAAGAGTTTTTCACGAGAAGGTTCGGTTTGGCCAAATAGGCATATGAGAAGATATTGTCATATGTAACATAACGATCGTGGACCATTGACCATCATTTGACTGCTTAAGACTGATTTATAACCGAGTGGCCGACGGGTTCAAGGTGACGTCATGTCGGTCCTCAAGCCACGATGGACAAAATCTCTCAGTATTCTTCTACTGCATGAATCTTTGTAGGGATGTTGTTGCGCCTCCGAGCTGCACGGTGGCACGATGTTATTGAACCTATCTGACTGTGTAAGTACCCGTAGGTCTGGAATATGTGGCAATCTCATTATGCTGGTCATGATACACTCTGAAAACGCATCAAATTTCTACACCACTCACATTATCCTGGCCTACAGGCGGCAAGATAAGCATATATATAGTTCGGAGTGAAACAAAATTTTGGGCCAAGATGTGACATGTGAACGCTTAACACTTCGTGGAAGATTTTTGGCCAATACCCACAACGTATTCTCTCGAGCCTCGAGCTCCTTGCTCATTTTCTGCTCTGAGCTAGACATCACAATCAGGCCTTGCACTTTGACACCATCATGCAAGCTTACGAGTACGTTGTTTTTTTTGATCATTCATGGTGTGGAATGGCGGGATATTCGAAATCGCCTCTGTTTGTTGTTGTGCACCCCAATTGAAGCTGAACTCCATGTCAAAAAACCCCTCTTGATACCAGATCTACTTTTAGTCTGGCTGGGTCCCTCAGGCCTAAACCAACAACTGCTAAAAATCCTCAAGTCACCCACTGAGGCGCCACTTTTGGATACTTGTGGCGTTTTGCTTCACCTGTCATATAGTATGATAGTCACTGTGCTTGCGGGGATGGGCATTGAGATGGGAGAGTCCTGCAAGGAGTCAATCCAAATATTCGGAGTGCTTGATGATTCTTTGTTGGGTCTGGCAGTAGAGCTCATGAAAGTAAGACTAATTTTCTGAAACTTGAAGGAGAAAAGGGCGGTGAACTTTTTAATGCAAACGACTGTAAGGCTGTGCAGTGTGAACTTCCTGGTCGACACAGCCACTGTGTCACGTTATCAGCTGCTTACTCAATTCAAACTGGAAATTTGGGTGCTCATCTTCAGCGTCAACGGCGACGACAGTCGATTGTTGTTCGTGATTTCCTCAACCCTTTTCCATCCCTGACCAAATACATCTGATGTCTGGGAGACCAGGAGGCAAACCAGATCTTTCTGGCTACAACTATGGTGCTATTTCATCCCTTGTCTTGACCGCTGATAGGTCTGCTCTGCCCAGGAGAGACAGAGAGCCCGATGGTGCCCCTACTTCCCTTGCAGGGCGAATTGACCCTCGTGAGATGGGCTCACGCGTTCAGCGTCAAGCACCCAAAGATGTCGAGAAGAAGAAGAAAAAAGCAGGAGACGCGGGCAAGCAGGAAGCTCCAGAAAAGGTTGTAAAGCGACGTGCAGAAGCTGGTTTCGGGTACACAGATATTATCGATGCGACACAAGAAGTCGAAGGACTTTCATATCGCCCCTCGCACTGCCGAAACCCGTGAGGTTTATGAAGTCATGCTATCCACTGTACACCACGTGCTGGGCGACCAAGCACAGGACATTGTTCGCAGCTGCAACCGACGCCGTCCTTGAAACACTCAAGAATGAGTCCATGAAGGACTTTGACAAGAAAAAAGAGATTCAGGAGGTGCTGGGTCCCATTCTCCAACGACGTGTTTTCTCAGCTCGTGGCCCGAGCGCAAAAAATCACCGACTATGGTGCCGAGGATGAGACGATGGCAGACCCAGATATGGAACGCAAGGATGCCGAAATTGATGACGAAGTTGGAGTTGCAGTCGTGTTCGACGATGAGGAACAAGAGGATGAAGACGAAGAAGGCTATGAAATCCGGGATGGTTCAGACGAGGAAGGTGACGAGGAGGAAGAGGAAGTCGATGAAACCGCACCGGAGGCTGAAGAAGCAGGTGATGAGGAACTTGTCATCGGTGGCTCGTCAACCCGTGGGGCTGGAAAGTCCAAAGCAGACAAAGACATCGTTTCGCCGCACGCGATCGATGGCTTCTGGGTGCAGCGTCAGATATCGGAAGTTTACCCAGATCCAGTTACTGCGGCGGACAAGGCAGCGTCTGTCCTCTCTATCCTCGGCTCGGAGTCAGGTCTGCGCGATTGCGAGAACCAGTTGATGGAGCTGTTCGAGTTCCAGAGCTTCCACGTGATCACCAAGTTCCTCAAAAACCGAGATGTGGTGGTATGGTGCACGAAGCTCATGCGGAGCGATGCAGACGAGCGGATCAATGTTGAGGTTGCTATGCGAGAGAAGGGTGTTGGATGGATCTTGCGAGAGCTTGCTGGAGACCGCCAGGCCAAGAAGACGCAGGGTGATGCCATGGATGTAGATGAGAAAAAGTTAGCGGTACCAAAGACAGCGACCCTTGCACCAGGCTCCACAGTGCAACCAAAGCGCACAGTCGACCTAGAGAGCATGGCATTTAGTCAAGGAGGGCACCTGATGTCTAACAAGAAGTGCAAGCTTCCTGAGGGCTCATTCAAACGTGCACGCAAGGGATACGAGGAGATTCATGTTCCTGCACCCCAGAAAAAGCAAGGCGGCGAGGAGGAGCTTGTACCTGTCACGGCACTGCCGGAGTGGGCAAGAAAGGCATTCACCGTGCCCAAGCTCAATCGAGTTCAGAGCAAGCTTTACCCAATTGCCTTCGGGACGGATGAGCCCATCTTACTCTGTGCGCCTACAGGCGCTGGTAAGGTGAGCGGTGTTTCATTATATTTTCATCTCTCAGACACTAAGTTGACCTTTCAGACCAACGTCGCCATGCTTACCATCCTGAACGAGTTGTCAAAATATCGCGACGAGGCTACAGGCGAATTTGCCCTCGACGATTTCAAAATTGTTTATATTGCGCCCATGAAGGCTCTTGTTCAAGAAATGGTTGGAAACTTCAATGCGCGGCTTAACGTTTTCGGTATCAAGGTTGGCGAGCTCACGGGAGACTCTCAAATGACGAAACAGCAGATCTCGGAGACCCAGATCATTGTCACCACGCCTGAGAAATGGGATGTCATCACGCGAAAGAGTACCGACACGAGTTACACAAACCTCGTTCGACTCATGATCATTGATGAAATTCACCTACTGCACGACGAGCGCGGACCCGTGCTTGAGAGTGTTGTGGCACGCACGATACGGAGAATGGAGCAAACAGGAGAGTACGTTCGCCTGGTCGGTCTCTCAGCTACACTTCCAAATTACCAGGACGTTGCGACATTCCTCCGCGTTGACGAATCGAGAGGCCTATTCTATTTCGATGCCTCGTATCGTCCATGTGCACTTCAGCAGCAGTTCATTGGTGTCACAGAGAAGAAGGCTATCAAGCGTTTCCAGGTCATGAATGAGGTTTGCTACGAGAAGGTGCTTGACCAAGCGGGCAAGAATCAGACCCTTGTCTTCGTGCACTCTCGCAAAGAGACCGCCAAGACCGCCAAGTTCATCCGCGACATGGCCATGGAGAAGGAGACGATAACGCAGTTCGTTCGTCCCGACTCGGCGACGCGTGAGATCCTCACGGAAGAAGCAGGCAATGTCAAAGATGGCAACCTGCGCGATCTCTTACCTTTTGGGTTCGCAATACATCACGCCGGCATGACTAGAGAGGACAGGAATCTTGTCGAGGAGCTTTTTGCAGATGGTGCAGTCCAGGTACTTGTCTGCACAGCAACGCTTGCATGGGGTGTCAACCTCCCTGCACATACCGTCATCATTAAGGGCACGCAGATCTATAACCCCGAGAAAGGACGTTGGGTTGAACTCTCTTCCCAGGATGTGTTGCAGATGCTCGGTCGTGCTGGTCGTCCGCAATATGATACATATGGCGAGGGCATCATTATCACTAACCATGCCGAGCTACAGTACTATCTCAGCTTGCTTAACCAGCAGTTGCCGATCGAGTCTCAGTTCGTGTCGAAGCTTGCAGACAACTTGAATGCAGAGATTGTTCTTGGAACTGTTCGCAACCGTGACGAAGCCGTTCAGTGGTTGGGGTACACTTATCTGTAAGCGCACTTGTTCTCACAACAGTTAACTACTGACCTTTCCCACAGCTATGTTCGCATGTTGAAGTCCCCAGGACTGTATGGTGTTGGCGTTGATTACCAGGAGGACGACGATGGTCTTATCCAGAAACGCGCTGACATCGCCCATTCTGCTGCCGTTCTGCTGGAGAAATGTCATCTCATCAAGTACGAGCGTGCATCTGGTCGTTTCCAGAGCACCGAGCTTGGTCGCATTGCGTCTCACTACTATGTCACATACAACTCGATGGCTACGTACAACCAGCATCTGAGACCAACCATGTCAACATTGGAACTGTTCCGAGTGTTTGCGCTCTCGAACGAGTTTAAACTTCTGCCGGTATGTCACACATTTTCTGTCTGCAATGCAAGTCTCAATATTCATTTTCGTAGGTACGTCAAGAGGAGAAGCTCGAGCTGGGTAAATTGTTAGAACGTGTGCCTATTCCAGTGAAGGAAAGTGTCGACGAACCCGCAGCGAAGATCAACGTGCTTCTACAAGCATATATATCGCAGCTTAAACTTGATGGTGGGCGGTGATTCAGCCGTCTATCATATTGTGCTGATCGGATAATCAGGGTTTGCCCTCGTGGCCGATATGGTTTTTGTTCAACAATCTGCTGGCCGGTATGTGTTATCTCGAGTTAGTTTACCCAAGCTCACGTATCATATAGTATTCTTCGTGCCATGTTTGAGATTTGCCTGAAGCGAGGGTGGGCAGTACCAGCGCGTGCATGTCTTGACCTATGTAAGATGGTTGAGCGACGAATGTTGGTAGTTTTTTTTATCGGGTCGTTGATTATCAACTGATTGTTTGGTTTTCAGGTGGGGCTCCATGACACCGCTTCGCCAATTCAAGGGTGTTCCGCAAGAGGTCATCCGAAAAGCAGAGGGCAAACAATTCGTAGGTTTATATTAGTTCAAGTGAGGCATGTGCTAAATTATTTTTCATTAGCCATGGTATCGCTACTTTGATCTCGACCCTCCTGAAATTGGCGAGCTTATCGGTATTCCAAATGCTGGAAGGCTCGTGCATCGCTTGGTGCACAGCTTCCCCAAGCTGCAGCTGCAAGCACAGGTGCAGCCCATCACCCGCTCCCTTCTTCGAATCGACTTATCCATTGTCCCTGACTTCCGATGGGACGAGAAGACCCATGGAACAGCCGAGACATTCCTCATCATGGTTGAAGATGTCGATGGAGAGATTGTTCTTTTCCACGACTCATTCGTCTTGCGCCAGCGCTATGCAGAGGATGAACATAACGTTACCATCACGGTTCCGATGTTTGAGCCCGTCCCCCCGAATTACTACATATCAGTTGTCTCCGACCGATGGTTGCACGCCGAAACCCGACTACCCATATCCTTCAAACACTTGATTCTCCCAGAAAAGTTCCCGCCTCCCACTCCTCTTCTCGAGCTCCAGCCACTGCCGCTGTCGGCCCTACACAACAAGGAATTCGAGGGCATCTACTCGTCCACCATTCAAACATTCAACAAGATTCAAACGCAGGTCTTTCAGGCTCTCTACACATCTGATGAGAACGTCTTTATTGGCGCACCTACTGGAAGTGGCAAAACTATCTGCGCCGAATTTGCTCTGCTCCGCCTTTGGAGCAAACGCGAGCAGCCCAGGGCGGTCTGTATTGAGCCCTACCAGGAGATGGTTGACCAGCGTGTTGTAGAGTGGCGTCGGAAGTTCAGCGGCCTGCAGGGCGGCAAAGAGATTGTAAGTCTCACAGGAGACACCAGCGCTGACCTTCGACTTCTGGAGAAGGGGGATGTTATTGTTTGCACCCCATCCCAGGTAAGTTTTTTCAATCACGTTGTAAACTTTCTCTGATCCGATATTTCTAGTGGGATATCTTGTCTCGAAGATGGCGACAGCGCAAGAATGTGCAAAACATCGGTCTATTGATTGCTGATGAAATCCAGCTTGTAGGCGGAGAAGTCGGTCCCACGTACGAAGTGGTGATATCTAGGACTCGTTATGTTTCCGCGCAAACGGAGGTTAAGACTCGCATCGTCGCATGTGGTGTCTCACTCGCTAATGCTAGAGATCTCGGCGAGTGGATGGGCGCACCATCGCACGCAATTTTCAACTTCTCACCTAGGTACATCTTGCAGTGCGTAATTGACATCCAACCTACTGAATGATATTTTTGTAGCTCGAGGCCGTTGGACATGGATATACATCTCCAAAGCTTTACTATCCCTCATTTCCCTTCGTTGATGATCGCCATGTCTAAGCCTGCCTATCTCGCTATCGTTGAGCACTCACCCGCCAAACCTGTTATCGTGTTTGTTCCATCAAGACGCCAGTGCCGGCTAACGGTTGACGACTTGTTGATCCACTGCGGAGCAGATAGCAACCCCGACCGCTTCTTGAATATCGAAGAAGCCGACTTGCAGCCCCACCTCGACCACATTAACGACAAAGGTCTTGTCGAATCCCTAAAACATGGCATTGGGTATTACCACGAGGCGCTTGATAAGCAAGACAAGCGCATTGTCGAACGCTTATTCCAGTCTGGAGCAATTCAGGTTTTGGTGGCATCTAAGGTATGTAATTCACGACCCTTCTATCGAGCCCTCGCTGAGCGTATGCAGGACACTGCATGGAGTCTACCCGTCGCAAGCTACATGGTGATCATAATGGGCGTCCAATACTACGAGGGCAAAGAGCATCGATATGTCGACTACCCAGTTATGGACGTCCTACAAATGATGGGTCGTGCTTGTAGACCAATGGAAGATGATCGCAGCCGATGTGTCCTCATGTGCCAGCAGACACGCAAGGACTTCTACAAGAAATTCCTTGCAGAAGGTCTGCCCATCGAGTCCCATCTACCCACTCATCTGTTACACGACTATTTCCTCGCCGAGATCGCTGTCAAAACGATTGAAAACAAGCAAGATGCGATGGATATCCTGACATGGACATACTTCTACCGCCGAATGACTCAAAACCCCAACTACTACAATCTTCACAATGTCAGCCATCAGCATTTGTCAGATCACTTGTCGGAACTTGTGGAGAACACCTTGCAAGACCTGGTTAACTCAAAGTGCATTTCGATAGAAGATGAAATGGACGTCTCGGCACTGAACCTCGGGATGATAGCAGCGTACTATAATATCTCCTACGTCACTGTGGAGGTATACACCCTGTCACTGAAGGAGCGGACGAAACTCAAAGGTCTTTTGGAAGTTGTTGCCTCTTCTGCAGAGTTCGAGTCGATTCCTATCAGGCGTCACGAAGACACTATTCTCCGCCGTATCTACGACCGTGTTCCCGTCAAGCTCGATCGTGCAGACTTCGAAGCTCCTCACTTCAAGACCTTCCTTCTGCTTCAGGCTCATTTCTCTCGTATCCAGCTGCCACCAGACTTGGCAGCTGACCAAGGTTTAGTTCTGGAGAAAGTTTTGAACCTGCTATCAGCATGCGTGGATGTCATGTCCTCGAACGCGTGGCTGAATGCACTGGGAGCAATGGATTTGTCACAGATGTGTGTACAGGCGATGTGGGAGACTGATTCGCCCCTCAAACAAATCCCCCACTTTGAGCCAGAGGTGTGTCTATTCTTCTCAGCACTCTTCACTTGCTGATTAAATTTCAAAATAGATCATCAAACGCTGCAAGGATGCCGGCATTGAGTCTGTCTACGACGTCATGGAGATGGAAGATGACAAGCGCAACGAACTTTTGCAAATGGATGGTCGCCAAATGTAAGTCTTATCGTACGTGTTCATTTCAACCATTTCTCACGATATGTCTAGGCGCGATGTAGCGACATTTGTTAACTCATACCCGACGCTTGACGTGTCCTTCAAGCTTGACAAAGGAGAATATACTGCTGGTGCACCCATCACCATGCAGGTCACTCTTGCCCGTGATGCAGATGAGGAGGATCCTGACGACCAGACTGTTGTCGCACCTTTCTACCCAACGAAAAAGATAGCAAACTGGTGGCTCGTAGTTGGGGAACCGAGCACCAAACAGCTGCTATCAATCAAGCGCGTCACCGTCACCAAGAATCTCTCGGTGAAATTGGAGTTCACGCTACCGAAGGGCAACCATGCCTTGAAACTTTATGTCATCTGTGATGCGTATGTTGGCGCAGATCACGATTTAAGTTTGGAACCTATTGATGTTGCGGAGGGCGAGGACAGCGACAGCGATGATGAGAGCGGAGATGAGATGGAGGAGTAACTGGTGTGCTTGTGTAAGATCTCGATGTATCTCTACTGTCATTGTCGCACAACTTTCAAATTGTCGATTGTTAATTTTATGATTTGTCTATTATTGCTGCAAATTTCTGACAGCGAAAGTACAAAGCAAACTGTCTTTACAAGTATCAATATCAATGTTCACTAGCACTATGCGCGCATGAAAACCGTCTTAAAGTAC